>JAVTVY010039215.1:0-16708 GCA_036873755.1 Hanleya hanleyi | reverse complement strand
GGGCCGGCGCAGGGGATAGTACTCGAAGGGATACCGTTGTCGGGGTAAACGGGGTGATGCACGGGCATCCACTTCAAAACTGTTGAGCGGCGTCGTAGTAGTAGTAGTGGTGGTACTAGAGGGTGGAGTGGAAGGCTCGCTTCTCAGGGATGATGATGGAGGATGAGTGGTAGTCGTAGTACGGATCGTTGTGGTCGTAGGCTGGATGTAGCGGGGTAACGTGATGGCTGGAGTAGACGATGTGATGGGTGTCTGCGTTGAGACGTGACGGACCCTTGACGTCTGGGCTGGTGTAGGCAGTAGGGTCGTGGTGGGTGACGGAGAACGCAGGTTGTTGAAACAGGATATCACGTACGATAAATCGTAGAACACACCGGTAAATAACGTACCCAGAACCACGACTAGACACAACACAGTACCGACTTGTGCTTTTCGAGTTCTTAACAGTAAGGGAAGACGTGTACTATCCATGGTACAAATCCTATACTGAAGGCGGGTGGTGATAGGCGTTAGAATTTATAGACGTTTCATGTCACGGCCGGACACCCAGGAATTAAACGAACGAGGCCAGCCTTGCCATTTGACGAAATGATAGGGAATCCCACGTCGACGTTCCGTTTTCAAAATCTTTTCCACCGTGTAATAGTCTTTCGGTGTTTTCACTATGGGTTGTAATTCTGCCTCGTAAAACGTGCCTTGCAGTCTCTCTCCTTGTAGATTTTCCAGTTGATAGACGTGGGGTTGTCGAGGTTTATGGCGCACGATGACAAAGTGTTCATCACTCCAGTTCGGTAAATAACTCTTTTCAAATTGTCCTTTCACTTTACTGATCCGCACTACATCTCCCCGTTTGTAACGGGGTGCCGTCAATGGTGGACTGGAGGAGTACAGCGTAGCACGCACTTGATGTTCGTTACCTTCTGTCACAGTACGGGGCGCTCGCTGAATACTGCGATGATAGGCCCTATTGTAGCCTTGGACCAGTTGAGGAAGTACATCCAGGTAGCGTCGCGTGTTTTGAGCCGTAAAATATTTGTACATGCGTCCTTTGAAGGTGCGATTAAAGCGTTCCACTACCGATGCTTTCGTCTCATTGTACGTGTGAAAAAAAAATACCTTCTTTTTCTTAAGAAAGGCTTGAAAGGGTCGGTTGAGAAATTCTGTGCCTTCATCTGTTTGTAAATAAAGAGGTTTGCGCCCCGTCTGCTGAAACGCGGCTATGAGATTCTCTCCTGTTTTGGTACGCACGGGCAGGACCCAGGCATATTTGGATAGAATATCGATACAGGTCAATATGTACCGGTGTCCATCATTTTGAGGTGCAAATCGACTCATGTCGACCAAATCCGCCTGCCATTGCGCGTCTATCCCTCCCACGATGACCCGGTTACGACGAAAATGACGTCGGGCAGCTCGATGCAAACTGTACGTATCCTGAGTTTTTAACCAGTGTCGAACTTCACTTCGACTAATGCCTTGGGCCGCTCGAGTCAATGCTCCCACACCACTATAGGCAGCTGCACTCGTTGGATTATAATACAAATCAGTTAATACTTTGTTAATAGACGTCTCCTTTTTTCCCGACCGCCGCCGCCGCATCACGGACTTTCCCTTCGTTCGCTCCCGTCCGTGTCGATCTCTTCATAGGGTGATACTGACTCTCTAGCCGCTGTGCATTCTTTACATATAGGCCTTTTTTTCCCGGCTGTAGTATCTGGTTTACAGAAACAAAATTCTGCCTCATGTAGTCTTTCATGCGGTTCAGCGAACGCGTCTTCTATAGCACGAACCCACGCTAATTGTTCAGGGGATCGATCGTCCGGTGATAATAACTGGTCCACAATAGGCATTATTTTCTTCAAGGCTTCCAACACAGAGGGAGTTAGGCTGATACTGCGCGATGGCTCTTTGTACCGGCCCAGACGTATGACGAGGTGTGGTAGGGTATAGACGTACATGGCATTATCCAGGTGGATGAGCTCTCCGTCCAATTCTCCGCTCAATACCCGTTTAAACTTATTCCAACCATCACGCTCTAGTGTCACGGGATTCCATAACATTTCAGCGGGTGTCCAGTAAATAGCTAGATCGTCTTTCGCCAGTTTGACTTTATCTGCATAAACGTATAACCGTACACTCGGTGTAAGAGGCAAAATGGCTCGTAGTGGTAGCGACATGCTTGCTCTCAATGTCCAACTGATACACACTCTGTCTCTTTCCCTGGTATTTATAGGGCCTATTCTGTGAGAGGCGGGTCGTGTGCAGAGAATACTTTATCGACCACGGGAACTATTTTTTGCAAACCCGTCCACAGATCGGGATCCAGCGTAAATCCGCCTCGTTTGAGAGAGATCAATCGGGCAAAATAAGGACCGCGAAAAATGTATACATCGTGATCCAGGTAAATACTATCTCCATCCAAATGACCGAATAATACACGTTTTAAGGTAGTCCAGCCATCGGGCGATAATGTGATACGCGCGGGTTCTGGTACGCACCAGCAGCGCGAATCATCATCAATGAGGTCGATGCGATCAGGGTATATTATTATGGTACAACCCGGTGTGATCGTACGGGTGATGATCGATTGGGTTTCCGGGTAGAGTACGTCGTCAACTTCGGAAATGATAGATTTCAGCGCCGCCCATAATGCTGGCCAAAGCACAATACCGCTACCGCGACACTGTTCTAACCGGGGAAAAAATGAATCCTCTCTACTCCGCCGCAGGTACACATCGTCGCCGACAGGCAAAAAATCGACTTCGGGTTCTTGGCTTTGTAACACACGTGTCAATAGCGTCCACCCGGCCAGGCTTAAAGTTAATTTCACTTCGATCGGATGTTCCTCGATAAGGTGCAATTCATGCTGGTACACGATAAGAATTACTTTCGACGTCACTTGAAAGAACGCGAGCTCTTTGCCCGACGATGCCATAATGAAGAATGACAAAAATACTAGCCCGACAAAAATTTATATAGATCGATTCTGGCTAATTTTTCATGGTTAAAATAAAAAATACCCTGGGAAATTAATTTAACACTGCAATTATTTTTTTAGACGCTCCCCGAGTGGATAAATTAATAGTCTGGACTCATACGAGGATAAAAATAACATTAGTGCATTGCTGGACTAGAATTTCAAGTCGTAATAATTATCAGAACCATCCCTAGGGCTGTGAGAGAGTGAAACCCGATGCTTGCCAAGCCATAGTATATAGGTAATACAGGCTCTACGTACGTGAAGGTTTTTTTTAAATGATAAAGTGTGTACCCCTAGTACGCATGACACAGCTTATAAATTTAAGGCACCGTTAATTCACGGAATCAATGACTGAAATAGGTAGCCCACATCCTTTTCATAATGTTACCTTAATAAAACAATGGTATTCATACGACAAACACATTTAATAAATTATCAAACAGCATAAATTGATAAATGCACTTTTTCGATTTTTAAGCAAGGGGCCGCAACTCCGTTGCCTCGAAAATTGGCCCGCCAACTGCGTAGAACGTGCTTCTTCGCTGTAAATGAAGGCACTGTTTTCTTGATTTTCTAAAGTTCTCATGAACGAAACGAGCTGGAATTTTCAGGGCATGCGTATCGATTGCTAAGTGATAGACTTGCTCTATTTTTAATCCAGAAAATTAATTTATTTTTAATGGTCACGGTTTTCTGTATTTTCGTATTCGAAGATTACGGCTCGGAAACTCGGTAAAAATTAAAAATCAGGACGTAGTCAAGGGGTAGACGGCTGAAATTTTTAATACGAGCCCCTGATTTATGTGAGATGAATTGAGGGTTGGTCATGATCTACCAAACTTATGATATTCCCGTAGAGTTGATTTTCATCATGGGTGATGAAGTGGTCAATATCCTTGATTTCAGTGAGCGGTAGTGACTCCATGACTGGGTACTGGTGAATAATTAAAAAAATACAGCGCTATTTATAGTCTAACATGCGGACGCCAGCGAGAACACTCTAGCTGTGTGATATATTTTTACGACGTTGACATTATTTGTGTTTCTTCCCCATTTTAAAAACGACTGTCATTTTACAATAACTATCAACGCACCTATATTTTTATTGCAAGTTGCACTCAGGCAATTCAATGTATTGTATTTAAAAATTTTAACCGTCTAACGCTACACACTACCGCTATTTTATTAATTTTTATTGATTTTAAACCCATAAAAATCGTGTACGGGAGTCTGAAACACCAGATACATGGGAAATAAATTGATTTTCCTGACTAAAAAAACGTGTAGACTCTGGGTGACAGTCGTCTAATAGTTCCATGAAAATTGTGACGAGTTTTATCGAAAAAATAATAAGAAATTTTAATGCTTGGAACAAGGGGTACACAGCACAGTGGGATTCTTGCACTGACTGACACCGGTGAGTGGGGTGGGTTCAAAATGGTGGTCTGTGGATGACCGTCATTTTGTACTCCCAATCACTATACAGTGGGTCAGCCTGTCTTGCACTCACTGACGCCGGTGAGTGGGGTGGGTTCAAAATGGAGGCCTGTGGATCACCGTCATTTTGTACTCACCTCCCATCCCACTAGACTATAAATAGCGTATAATTTTGATATTTATTCACCAATACACAATCATGAGTTTTAGAAGACGACGTGCCCCCCTGTTTACACATCATCCGACTCGAGATCCGAGAATTGCTGATACAGAAGAACACAGAGAGATCGTTGGCCATGAAGAAGATGGAGGGGGCTTGACGATCATCTCCAGTTTTCAGCGCGTGATTGAAGACGAAGCCACGTTAATCAGGAGTACCGAAGAACTTGCAGGACAACTCCGGGAAGATGTGAGAACAGAAGAGAGTAGACGGATACGAAGGCTGAGTGAACAACAGGACCAAGAAATACACAGAATGGAAGAAAACGACAGTGATGTGACGGAGGGTGGGGGACAAGACGGCGACGAGCTGCCCTGGCTAAATACTAGTAGACCTCCAACAACAACCACGATGACGCCGCCTGTGTACACTGAAAGTATAAGGACTGAAGACCATACAGCCGGACTTCCCACCATTGCCGAAACTCCAACAATTTCAGCTGAAGAAACACCACAAACCTGTCGCCACGAAGTAGAGATAATCCGACTCAATGAACAGATTATCGCCATGCGGGGAGGGATGGTTGGGATGGAGACGACGATGAACGGGATGGAGGCGCAAATTACCATACTGAAGAAAGAACGCCGTGTCGAAGAGAAAAAAACACGATGCAGCATCTGCACGGACGAGGAAAGTTGGTACGCCGTGTTACCCTGTGGACATCTTTGCCTGTGTAAGGATTGCTGGGTAACCCTGACGTGTGAAGGTGCGATGTGTCGCTGCATTGATGCCGGAGAGTCCCACCTGAAAATAAAATGCCCCATATGCAGAAAACATGTAGGAGGAGTGAAACGAATATACCGCGCCTAAGTGTGTCGTATCACACTATCAAAGGCCCTTTTCAGGGCCAACCCATCTTTCCGAAAGGGAAAACTTCTTTCCTAAGCACACCCAAATAACACCAGATTCCCATCATCCTTTTTCCCCCCAAAAAATCAAAGAAAAATTTTTTTTACTATTTTTTTCAAATTATTGAAAAAAGGGGTAAAAATTGAAGTGGGGGGGACAAGGGGAGGGGGGGAGGGAAATGGAATAGCCAAAAAAAATTTTTTATCATTGAATAAAAAAGGAAAAAAAGATTCATGTAGCCAAAAAAAATCTTTTTCATTTTATATGTTTTTTTAACAATTAAAAATTGAAATTAAAAGGGGGGAGGGGCAAATTGGAGGGGGGGACAAGGGAGTAAGCAAGGTGGATGGAATAGCCCCAATTTTTTCTTTAATAATGGACCCATGGGGTCGAGTGAGGTATCAAATTGAAGGTGAGGTGAAGGGGCATGTAATGGGTTGGGTATGGGATTGAACTATGGGCATTTTGCGCATGCGCGGTAGCCGAAAGGTATGAAAATAGACGTTTTTGGAGGTAGGAGATAGCCAAAAAAAATTTTATTTTTAAAATGGACCAATGGAGTCGAGTGAGGTATCAAATTGAAGGTAAAGTGACGGAACATCTAATGGGGTGGGTGTGGGGTTGAACTATCGGTATTCTGCGCATGCGCGGCGGCCGAAGGGTGTGAAAATAGCCTTTTTGGGGTTAGAGGCGTCCCTAATGGTGCAATCGGGTCGAGTGAGGTATCAAATTGAAGGTAACGTGAAGGAGCATCTGATAGACTGGATGTGGGCTTGAATTAGGGTGATTCTGCGCATGCGCGAAGGCCGAAGGCTATGACAATAGCCTTTTTTTGAGCTAGGAGAGCCCCTAGTGACCCGATGGAGCCGAGTGAGGTATCAATGTGAAGGTGAGATGAAGGGACATCTGATGGACTGGTGTGGGTTGAACTATCAGCATTCTGCGCATGCGCAAGAATGAAAATAGACGTTTTGGAGCTATTTGACTATTAAAAAAGGGAAAAAAGAATGAACTCTAAGCATTTTTTTTAATTTTCTACTATATTTTTATTAACACACAATGAACGTATTCACAATTGAATTTAATACAATTATATCTGAGTATTGAAATTTTTTTAATACAATTAACAGTGAAAAAAACTTTGAATTTTAAATACAATTTATACGCTCTCCAGATCAATAAATGTGTAGGGTCAATGTTTTTCCTTGTTCTCCTCAATAGTTCGTCAACAAGACTTGTTTGAATTCATCATCATCTTTCCGTCCTTGGTGCACATAGATGTACGTCACAATCTCTTCACGTGGGATTTTGGAAGGACAAGCCGCTACCACTGCCGTGGCAATTTCCGCCTCGGTCACAGCCTGTAGTGCTTCAGTGAGGGTCGCGTATGAGGCTACCAGAGTGTTCATGTGAGGTCTGATGAGCTGCAGGACTGTCTCGATGTACTTCTCATATATATAGTGCGACACCTGGTAGGTCAGAGTTTGACGAATTGTACTGGCTAGACTCTGCAACTCCCGCCACGCCGTTAATTTCAATGTCACCCCTTGAGGACAAGCCACCAGCTCTTGTGTATCTAACCGCTTTCGCCATTTTCGAATATGCACCAGGAGCTGGTCATTGAAATAAGCACAACTCACATAGATGTCGTCACCCACAGGAAATTTCGCTTCGTCATTTCCCTGGTCACGAATAACCGCATCGATGGCGTAATCAAGGGTCTCCAGTTTTTGCCAGGTGTCCAAGTTCATGGCAATATGCTTACCAGGTCTGTCGTTAAAGCCCGCTGCATTAAAATGCACTTCTTCATCTTTTACACTGACCGTTAAATAGGGTGAGAGCTCCCAAATGTCCTTGTGGGCTGCCTGGTGAGCCGCGTCGATCAGATTGTTGATCTCCTGCACAGACAGAGGAAGTTCTTGTTTCACAGGCACTTGCTGGGGTACTACTGGCTCAGGTATTACTAACGGAGTTAGACGGGGGCGTTTGGGACGTCCAGCACGTTTAGTACTCTCTGAGCTAGTACGTTTGCTTGCTGTACGCTCTTCGTCCACCACTAACATATCCTCATCTGGTAGAACGTCGTCGTCGGCTTCCAGTAGATCTGCTAGTTCGGCATTTCCCGTGATCTTCAACGCCGCCACGAAGGCTAGACATCCATAGTAGGTAAATTGCCGTACCTCATCGATGAGGGCTGTGTTTTGTGCTGAAAAAGTTTTCTCCGCCATGATTTCCTCGACACGCTCTTCCAGGAGTATGTTTTCCTCCGCCATAAGGAAATCACATAAGTCACCCACATGCTCCATCTCTTCAATCAGACGAACACGGTACTTTGCAAGCCTCGCTAAAAATAATGATGATGATGACGCCATGACTTTGGGCTGGTGAAAAACTATTACGGAGTAATAGTCTAGTGAATTGGCACTGGTAAAATCGAAAAAAGTATGTCTCATACAACAGGATAGGCAAGTAGGCAAAATGTTGGATGACTGACTAGAGGTGAAACAAGCAGGCAGGCAGGCAGGCAGACAGACAGGTAAGTCACAGTGCTACGCAAAAGTAGTCCAATGAATACACCCTTTCCCTAAAAATCAACTGCTTTTATACATGACCCGGTGAGTGGGGTGGGTTCAAAATGGCGGCACCTTATTTTACACACACAACACCATAAGCCGCCATTTTAAACCCACCCCACTCACATCCCAGGTCAATCAGTGCACAGGGTGAGTGGGGTGGGTACAAAATGGCGGACTTTAAGCGGTCGGGAGAAAATAGTGTGCCGCCATTTTGAACCCACCCCACTCACATTGGCCACGACCCCTCATCTTCACTCATAGACTGACCCGGTGAGTGGGGTGGGTTCAAAATGGCGGCCCCTTATTTTACACACACAACACCCTAAGCCGCCATTTTAAACCCACCCCACTCACCCAGGTCAATCAGTGCACAGGGTGAGTGGGGTGGGTTCAAAATGGCGGACTTTAAGCGTCGGAGAGAAAATAAGGTGCCGCCATTTTGAACCCACCCCACTCACATCTCACTCACGCATGCGCACAGCCACACTTATGACGTCACACCAAGTTCTGCGCATGCGCAGTGAGGCGCTAATTGAATGATTTACTCCTTGTATACTACTCATATCAAACAGTTTTCGAGAATAGAAATATGTGGGATTGTATCTCAATCTTCAAATGACGAGTATATGTGCTATCAAGAGAGCCCAATATTTGCTTGTTCATATGAACACCACGAAGATCTTTGCTATGATACAATCCATGCCTACACTGAATGAATCCGTACATTCGTATGGCCTTGATCTTCATAAACTTGGTACATCTCATACATGTACCGTCTCATGTGACGCTCGTTCCTTTCCACCGCATGACAAGGCAGAAAGGGAACTCTACATGATTGAGTCCTTATAACCATGTGATAAACGTTTATACCAATCACACCTGGTCCATCAATCACAAATCTCGAGACACTATATTAAGGGTTACGGGAGACGACAAATATAATCATATAAAATGATATACGTAGATACCTATCTTACGATGTTTCTTCGTCTTCTTAAGATATCATAACAGATTGTGGCAGTTTTACGGTATATTTTTCTCATTTGTAAATAAGAAACTTACTTGATCATCATTTAAAACACTGAATCCGGTATATATACATTCAGACTCCTGAAGATGAGTGAGCATAATCGTCGTATAATGCACAATGCACCGATACACGCGGATATGACTCGATTTCATTGTCGGCATATAAACACTTTCTTCTGTCAAGTGGTATATTCACATAGACACTCTGTCTTGAGAATTACTGGGGTTTTTTTGACAGAACTTCAGAAAAAAAGAACTTGTACGTCCTTGACGTTAAATTGTATCAGTTCAGCTTCTGGTTTGATGATTATTTGTGTTTTTAAAAAGATTTATGCTAACTGTAATAGTACCTTTATATCGCATTTAATGGATTACACAATTCTGACGTTTCATTCGTGCGCATTATATTTCTACTCGCGAAATATGCGAAAGTTAAATGAACGCTAAAGTTACATGTTTTGCAGTATTTGATATGTAGTTCACGGACCCAATTTCTAAATAAAATCGTGAGAGGGGGTTTAGAAAATACTTTGTCCCGTGTTCCCTGTCCCGCGGAACCAAGAGGAAATGGCGAAGATGAGGGTCAATCTATCAGTTTATATCCCAAATATTCTTGCCATAACTAAGCCACGATTTTCACGCCAGAAAGAGGCTGAGGCTGCATAAGATTTACTCACTGACTCTGGTCGATCTGCATATGACCGTGAACAGGGCTGACAATGCCCAGTAGGGGAGTACAAAACATATCAGCCACTAAAACGGGAAGAAGAGTTATGATGCAGTCGAAAACGGGCGGTATATCCTATCATGAAATTAGACACGAGAAACTCCTTGGTGTGAGCCCATAGCAATGGCTATATGGATGGATCCTTGTTGAATTCTCCAACTAAATAATATTGTCAAACATTGACGATTGTACTTTCACGTAGAGTTCGACACTGAAAAACTACCCTCCTATATACTTCAGAACTAGGCGGTGCTGTTATTCACTGCTACTTGGTCAAAGTGCAATGCAATAAAATATCGAGAACACACACTTGGACCACATGTCCTTATCATCATAAGTTTGTGGGCGCCATATGTTTGGGACAGAATGACTGATTAGTCCCAGATCCGATATTCAAAGGTCAGCCGTCGTCCATGAGGGGTTTCCGTGTCCACAGTCGAAAGACCGTATCCACACTACACGCTGAGTGGACCAAAATACTAGAAATGATGATGGTAAGACATAATGCTCTCCAATCTCAATAAATTAATATCCTATCAATGCCCCCCCCCCGCCCCTCCCCAATCGTATATGTCGCTATGTAGGCAATCAACATAACGAAATGGGGAGCAGATAGGATTTAATTTTAATTAGATTGAATGCTCTCTTAATTGGATCCGCTTCACTGACCAAACGAATTTCCAATCATTGATTATGAACGTTTATAAAAATGTTATACGGCAGGATATTTATATGGTCCAGTGGATCCGGTTGAAGCCGAATCAGACACACTCAATGCAAATCATAGTTTACTTGTATAAAGATGGTCCACCTCATAGCGCAATCTTGGCTCATGGGAACTGATATATCAGAATTGAATTTAAATTCGCATTATTGAAAATATAAACTTGATAAGAATAAAATGAAAAGAAAAAATATTCAATGAGATCATTTCAATGCAAATGGGGAATATATGTTTTACGAAAGAAAGTATTGATGTATGTACCTTAATTCATTTCTGTTTATTACTCAATTGAGAGAAGTTTGTCACTACATTTGTTACCTGAAACAAAATGAGAATTTAAAAATGTTATACATATACCAGAAAGCTATTGTGCAATGTATAAACTGTGCGCCACTATTGACGAACTACATGTACATACAAACGTACTGATTATAAACACCGTATTTTTCGGCAACTGCGATACTATTAGTTATACGTCGCCCTTCCGGGGTAATACGGGATGAGATTTGGTTTCTCTCGCCATATTTTTCCGAGGCGCAGCCGAGGCAAAATATGGCGAGAGAAACCAAATCTCATCCCGTATTACCCCGGAAGGGCGATGTATAACGAATTTATCATATCTCAGAGCATTAAGAATCACTTTGGACTTCAAGGCCGACATAATGGAACGGACTTCGATCGGACTTGCACTGGTTTCAGAACGATCCACAGCATGCACCGGAAAAAATGAACACAAAGACAAATGTATCATTTTTACAATCCTCATCTTTAAAACGTACTAAGGGAGGAGCAAAGATAACGATAACATATACTGTAATCCGTGAACAATGAACCCGGTTTCCGTGTGAAATACCGGCGGGCTTCGGTGATAAAGAATGAACAATCTAACTTCAAATTCAGCTTCATCTCTTATGTTCTATTCTGAAAATCAGAAACGTATAAAATACTGGAACATTAAGCTTAATCTCAATTTCATATTTAATATTTAATAGCCATCGACGAGTATAATATCTAGATTATATACCTTTTGTTAATAAATACATCGAAAGACCCGTTCCGGATTCACATCTGTTGCGTGGATATGTAAGTTTCAAATACACGTGTGAACTGTTACATTTCCATTCTGTCTATAATTCAACACCGTGTCACTCGACAGTGTCACTTGTGTCATGTTTTCCATAACATCACACAGGAGAAGGACCAACATGAACTGACTTAAATTTACAGTTCGAGAGAAAAATCGGAAAAATCAAACTGTCCTGCACAATTTGGCAGTAGTATAGGTATTTGCTTCATTTTCGCACGATGATGTTGATTGCATTTATTGTGCAGTTATTGAACATTGGCGCTGAGGGATTTGCGGCGACCAGGATAGCTGTGGGAATGTCACACGATGTGGGCGGGACAGTGGTGCTGTCGAATTCACAAAACAGCTGATTAAGATCAAAATCAAAGTCGTCGGCATGGCCTTCTGCTCGTACATCCTGGGTGTGTAACACGGCCGACGTGGCATCATTTGACGTGGGTGCAGGGTACTGAGAAGACGATGTCACAGTTTCTGCAGGATGGGGTTTGACAAGAACATTTACTGGAAGTGTATGCGTACCGGTATTCGTCTTTCGGGTTGAACCCATCGTGTCAGGAAAGGCTACTGACGCAACCGTGTGGCCCATTTGCAGTTTCTCGCCATCACTTACTCGCTGGTAAACCGACAGCGACGAGACAGATCTGTGACCTGTGACAGCCATTATTTGAGATGCTGAATAGTTGTTTCTACCAAGGATGGTGATGCCGGTTGCTCGTATACTGTGGTTAGTGTATGGTTCAGAAAGTGCCCAGGTTGGTCATGAAGGCTGCCAAGCGGTGTTTCCCAATAGGTTTGTTATAATACCAAACTTTATCGTCGTCGAGGAAACTATCAACCGGGTACTGCCACAAGCGATCACATTTCGGATGGAGTTTGGAGATATAACTTTCGAATGAAGCAACAGGACAGAACGGGGAACCTTCTTCTTCAGGCATGAATCCGGTAACACCCTCTTTTTGCTGGGCCCGGCGATTTTTTGTGAGTTCATCCTCCTTTTTTTCACATACCTCTGCCCAGTTTTCGGGTCCCGCTTGATGATGAATGTGTTTTTTGTCATCTTTTCCATATTCTCCACTCCCCTTCTAAAGAAGACGTACATCGAACTGAACTTTATTTGCAAGCCCAGTTGGGGTTTTTGGGGACATGAGAACAGACTTGTAGAGTTTACAACGATCGGACTCGTTTATGGGGTCATAATGATCGGTGTCGCCTTTTCCAGATGCCTTCAACTCTGCAAGTGCGGTTTTGAAGCACTCGTTGGCTTCATTAAACTCCGAATTTCTAATCAAATCAAAAGTTTTCAAATACGGTGGGGCCTCCAGGTAACGATTCAGAGAATGTCGAAAGTTTTCGAGAGTGGATGTTTTGTACAATTCTCCGTCTTGTTTTCGGGCATCCAAATAAAAATGACTGAGTACCTCTGCTAACCTCTCGGCCGAGAATCCTTCGAATTCTTCACTCTGTCCCTTCTCTTTCAGGTAATACTTCAAAGTTCTGGCGGACGCTTTGTTCGATTTTTTTGTGTTGCTTGGAATAATATTAGCCCGCTTTTCAACAACTTCATCGTCCGTGTGAGACGCGAAACGTTTGCCTGATTCAGCCATTTTGTTTAGCAGACGATGGAATCTAGTGAACACCTGTTCGTTGCCCTTGGCGACGGGGGTATACGATATATATTCGACCAGCAAGTTGACAATACAGCATCACACATGAGGTCTGTCAGCCAATCAAAAGTCTACATGCTTCTCTGAGATATGATAAACTGTGATATTCATCCTATATTGTCGTCGCTATATAGCAGAAATATTGCTGAACGCGACGTTAATTCTCCCTCTCTCTCCTATGTTATACACTGGAAATTCACGCAATCCTTATACTTCTGGTTTGTATTATGTAAAGTATGGATTATCTGTCATATAATCCGTTCACATATCAGAGACAGATTTCATGCAAGCTAGGTTAACATCATAACCATGCGAAGTTTACATGCGATCAACCTGCGAAGATTGTCCAATCCGATTCGAAGACTCATTCGCAGAGTCTGCAGTTTTTTCTATTGAGATAATACATAAACTGAGTATAATCATTCTAGTATTGTTGATCAGCATCTTGTGATAATAACTTCTCAGACATGGTAATTGTATCTCTGCCATTCTGGTATAATCCTATCAAGAGGAAATCTGGATAGAAGGCATTAAGAATGAGTGTTTACACCTGTATACCTGTATTCATTAATGGATTTAACCTGAGGCAAAGATGCAGATGTTCCACAAGCGATGCAACGGAGGAGATCAGGTGGGACACATATTTTGCTTTGAATCAGGGGTATTCGTGTCTGACTCAGCTGAAATAATCGGAATTTTACCAATCAGATGGTATGGTAGATCAATCAGTGGATTTCAATTGCGGTGACTACGCCAGCATTGCCGTCTACTTCATCATTGTGTTGGTGGTTGGATTATGGGTCAGTATACTTCTCTATTCATTCAAACTGTATGGAAGAAGCGTGAAATTACTTGAAACAATACTTGATCGTCTCCATTAGATTTAAAAAAACTGGCTCTGGTATTTGAATACGGTATAAACATGTGGGTGAAATTAATATTACAATATAAAATTGTCAATAACTGTCTCCAATTACACGAGACCAAAGAAATAAAATATATCGATCCTGAGCTAAGTTCTACCACGGTTGGGATAACGAGTGCCGATATACTGACGATCGATTCGTGAATTAAATAAGTCTGTACACACGTGATGTTATATCACTGAAACATTTGTTGTGGAAATGAGGATGGTCTTGACAGGCTCGGTTTAGATAGTTTAGATATTCTTTGAATATATGAACTTCGATGGATTCAGCATTTGGCGCAGGTGTAATGTCGATTCGTCTCAAAGCTATACAAATCTTAGTTATGACCGACTCATGCCCAATATTAGCGCCGTCCCGCTGGCGAGCGTTTGGGGGGGCGGGGGGAATTCCAGTCTATGATATTGGGATATCCGGTCATTTTTTTATGCGAAACTGTGGAGATGTGGCGTGAACTTCAGAGGATGACAACTCTTACTGATAAAATCTATAGTGGGAATTTCCATTCGTATATAAACAGCTGCTGGTCGAGTGTGGGGGATCTATCCAGAGAACCTTTTCCGATGTTCTGAGAATACACAAAATTGAGAGCTGCAATTTCAAAACTTCTTAAAGACACAGTGTTGAGGTGTTCAAGTTCCCTAGCCAGGAACATTTGTGTGGGAGAGAGGAGGGAGGCGATGTGCAACACAGGTCCGGGTCAGGCTCTAGCTGGGAATGTATCCGCCCCCCATCCACATCCCCCACACGCGAGATAGCTATTATATTGGGCATAATTCAGTCATAACTATATTCTCCCCCACCAGCACAACCCTCGCAAACAAGATAGGGTTAATATTGGGCATGAGTTTGTCAACCTAGTATTTATATACATATGAGACGAATCGGCATTTCCTATGCCCCAAATGCCGTATATCCATCGAATAGCCAATATCCAACGAATATTCAAAGATTATCCATTGAATATCTAACGAATATTCAACCTGTCTAAACCGAACCTGTCTAAATCGAATGTTCGATATCGATTATCTTGCTCACCTCAGAAAGTCATTGCCGATTCTGGACAGGACAACGAACATAATAACTTGCCCATTACCGGTACAGTCAATATCATGACAAAATTGCTGCTTATCTATTGAAATCTCACCTGAACTTTGCAAGACAGTCTAGGCAGGTAGAAAACAAATCAGAGAACATGTAGAAAGAGATTTTGAGGGCATTCCGTGTTACAAGCTGATAACAAGTGGTTTCGGAGTGATTTGAGGATGCCGAATCTGAATCTACTTGTTGACCACAATTTGCTTCGACGCTGAAGTAAGAAATCGTTAATTTACCGTAATTGCAAATTAACCCGAGGATCTGGGCTTGTCCAATATCGGTGAGTGAACAGAAGGCGTCCGATCCGATATTCAGTATTCACAAAAGTCCACAAAACAAATCCACATCAATAATCAAAAGTCGTATTTCCCATGGCAGTTATTACCAATTCCAACTGTGGATGAAATAATAATAATAAAAAACCGTATTCCCCCAATATATCTGTGTTACACTTAGACTAAGACGAAACTGCCCACCATTGACCTACACGAGTGTGCCATCAAATTTGATTGGGCAACCCAGATGACCTCACAGTGACGTCATACGTACACCTGACATTTCAGATCGTTTTCTGGACACTGATCAGCTCAGTCAGTACAGCATCCGGTCACCCATCCAAGTATTGACCGAGCTCAACGTTGCTTAACTTCGGTGATCTGGCGAGAATTGGTGCTATTTATGATATATCCCTTGTAACTAGGCCCTACCGCTATTTACAGAAGACGAGTTTTCGATAATGTTAGAGAGACAGCACGGTGGGTTATGATCCCTGTATTCTTGTCAGTTCTCTGTCTAACCCGGACAGGCAGTAAGAACCCCAAACACTATATGGTAGATCATCATTGTTAGAAATGAAGACGACATCATGTTTCAAGGATGCCAGAATGACATCTCGAGATTCTGGTCGTCGAATCTGTATGACATGGAACGTTATATATGGTGCTATATATGATATATCCCTTGTAAATACATCAGGACCGCTATTTACAGAAGACAAGTTTTCAATAATGTTAGAGAGACAGCACGGTGGGTTATGATCCCTGTATTCTTGTCACTTCTCTATCTAATCCAGACAGGCAGTAAGAACCACAAACACTATATGGTAGATCATCATTGTTATGATTGAAGCCGACATCATGTTTCAAGGATGCCAGAATGACATCTCGAGGTTCTGATCGTCGAATCTATATGACACAGAACGTTTATGTGCGTTGTTTGCGAAAGCATTCTATTTACGGTCTCTCGCCCTCAGAATTAGACTCTAATCACCATATGTAATTTCAAATCACTTTGGGTTATTTATCTCCATAGAAACTTGAGAGCATGTTTGAATGATGCCTATTTTGTGGTTTTGACTGGAATCATATATGTTTTCAGAGGATCTGGCGAGA
>JAVTVY010039214.1:0-16965 GCA_036873755.1 Hanleya hanleyi | reverse complement strand
TAATACACCCTACCCGAAAGACGAATACCGGTACGCATACACTTCCAGTAAATGTTCTTGCCAAACCCCATCCTGCAGAAACTGTGACATCATCTTCTCAGTACCCTACACCCACGTCAAATGATGCCACGTCGGCCGTGTTACACACCCAGGATGTACGAGCAGAAGGCCATGCCGACGACTTTGATTTTGATCTTAATCAGCTGTTTTGTGAATTCGACAGCACCGCTGTCCGGCCCACATCGTGTGACATTCCCACAGCTATCCTGGTCGCCGCAAATCCCTCAGCGCCAATGTTCAATAACTGCACAATAAATGCAATCAACATCATCTTGCGAAAATGAAGCAAATACCTATACTTCTGCCAAATTGTGCAGGACAGTTTGATTTTTCCGATTTTTCTCTCGAACTGTAAATTTAAGTCAGTTCATGTTGGTCCTTCTCCTGTGTGATGTTATGGAAACATGACACAAGTGACACTGTCGAGTGACACGGTGTTGAATTATAGACAGAATGGAAATGTAACAGTTCACACGTGTATTTGAAACTTACATATCCACGCAACAGATGTGAATCCGGAACGGGTCTTTCGATGTATTTATTAACAAAAGGTATATAATCTAGATATTATACTCGTCGATGGCTATTAAATATTAAATATGAAATTGAGCTTAATGTTCCAGTATTTTATACCTTTCTGATTTTCAGAATAGAACATAAGAGATGAAGCTGAATTTGAAGTTAGATTGTTCATTCTTTATCACCGAAACCCACCGGTATTTCACACGGAAACCGGGTTCATTGTTCACGGATTACAGTATATGTTATCGTTATCTTTGCTCCTCCCTTAGTACGTTTTAAAGATGAGGATTGTAAAAATGATACATTTGTCTTTGTGTTCATTTTTTCCGGTGCATGCTGTGGATCGTTCTGAAACCAGTGCAAGTTCGATCGAAGTCCGTTCCATTATGTCGGCCTTGAAGTCCAAAGTGATTCTTAATGCTCTGAGATATGATAAATTCGTTATACATCGCCCTTCCGGGGTAATACGGGATTCGATTTGGTTTCTCTCGCCATATTTTTCCTCGGCTGCGCCTCGGAAAAATATGGCGAGAGAAACCAAATCTCATCCCGTATTACCCCGGAAGGGCGACGTATAACTAATATTATTCTTGTACCTTGTTCCATAGATATTTCATATGAGCGGACTTCGTATTTTTAGTATACCACATCCATTTTCCATATAATTCCCATGCATTTACCATACAGTCATGCAAATCTTATATTTTTCCCATACATTTGTTAGCCATTTGACATTACCATTTCACCTTTGCCAATGCATCTTGCATACAGTGTCCATACAGGTTCCGTACACCCAACACACTCGCATACATTCGCCTTACATTAGACTTACATTTTATTTTGGTAAGCGTGATATACCTATCATGTGCGCCTCATTGATATGGATATATACTTTGCACTGTCATAATTTAATATGCAGTTCGTGATAATAGCGTGTTATAGATCAATTTGTGGAATATTTGTCCAAGCTGAATGGTTGAGTTGCAAATTCTCTGCACCGTCGTCGATAATGGAGACTTCCTGATATCGGTCCCAGGCGAAGAGGTCAGTGAGGCGTGACCCGGTCTGATCAGCCTGCCTACAAGCTCCTGGGTAGTAGAATTTCTTTTATACCTATCTTACAACATGTAAGGCATGTTTGTAAAAAGGTTTCTAATAATAGGTTTGATAAATATGCGTCAACTTTCCAAACTATCAACTTAGGAAAAAGGACCATTATTCTCATTTTAATATTTTGGCAACCAATTTGCAATATACCAGATATTTGGAGATATCTGGCAACGCTAGTTGAAGTTAAACGAAATAGCCCAGACCGGGTCATGCCTTACTGCGAATTCCGTCAGAGACCGATATCGGGAAGCCCCATTGGTTCCGTGTGCTTCTTGTGTAACAGTAGCGCTCTTATGTGAATATGTACGTAATAAAATATTATGTGAAACAATATATCTTGTCTTTCATTGGTGATGCAAGTACCCCCTTAAATTGTACATGTAAGCGATCCGTACGGCCTGAGAGTGAACACGCGATCTGCCCGTCTTTCCACATGAGCTGATGGTTGTTAAGCGCTAGGTCTCACCACAATCAATAAAGAAACGAGCGAAATAGCATTGCCTCCAAGCAAAATATGTTTTCTCTTAGAGCTCACATGAATGAGATGAGTAATTAGACTGTGTTTTTACCATGAACCGCATTGTTTTTGTGAAAGGTTTCGTTCATAATAAAGGAGCCTGCAAGAACAAACAGCCTGAATGCGACTGGAATGTTTCACATTTCGACTGAAACAAATACACATGGGAAATTCTCAACTGTCCGCAACCGGCACCATGCTTTATATGCTGCACTGCGGTGAAAACTCTCTCTGTGGATTATCGATTTCGACGTTTTCGACTTGGAGTCCAAAAGTATCATTTCCCCCCCGATATCTTCAAACTGGCATGGTTTGCCAAAGTGCCCCAGTCGTCATATTTGCTCTTCTGTGTGGTAACCGGAAAAACTCAGGTAAATGATCAATGCTAACTGAATACTGTTGAATGCAGTTCATCTTGCCACCTGGTAGCCAGCATCTCAATGACACAATTCGGTGACTCTCCAAAATATATATTGACACATACAAATATCTCGATGGACAAACCTCTCCTATGTACGGAAAAAAGAGACACCCTTATCACTAGTGCCAATAAAAATATTGGAAATAAATGGATGTACATTGAATACAGCCTTGGAAATCGTTATTGTAGCAACCCTCTTTAACACAGACACCCCTGGCGATTTCTTAAAACGGTCATCATCATATACTCATTCTCGCGCTATCACATACGCACAGCACACATGCTCACCCACAATAAATGGTAAATATATATAAATAAACAAATAAAACCAAGTTTCTTTCTTCTGGGGTAGATAAGAATTACTGGCTGAGCTATTTCATTTCACGTTTGCTTCTTTTAATATGGTGAGCGAGTTAGTCATATACTTATATAATTTTGTTGGAAATGAGACACGGCCCTCAGAATCAAGGTATCTCCGTTGCCCCCAGTGACATAGTTTAGGCCGAAATATTGCTGTATTTCATGATTGTAGAAAACTTTGAATCTATAGAACAGTCGACCCTCAGAATCCAGGTATCGCAGTTGATCATATAGTTCAATTATGACCGAAATGATCAAGGTAATTTGACTTTTGTTTCAAGTTTTCTTTCTTGGATACCGTGTAGGTGTTTTATTTTATTATTTTTTTTTTAAGTTGATGGAACATACGTCCCTCAAATTCAAGGTAATTTCGCTACTCCATGCCCTTAGTTTATTCCGCAACTTACTGGTCTTTCTTTGCGACTGGAATATATATTGTTGTAGCTTTGAAACAGTCGGTCCTCAGCATCAACGTAACTCCGCTATTCAATAGTTCATTTAAAGTCAAAAGTGTCTCCATGGATTTTCCACGGTCTCATGATGTAATAGTGTGTAGACTATGCAATAACTTCATATAAAATTAAATGATAAAATAATAGCCAGTCGATTTGATCTAGTCTATTAATGTGGTATGCACCTTGTTTATCAGAGGAGGTTTCGAAGTCAGTATAGTTGCTAACGGGTCATGCCAGAGCATTTAAATGGGAAGTACTGTCTTCGTCGTGGTCTACATAGTGGTGATGTGTTCTTTATTGGCATAGATGTGATTTTAATCAGGTTTTCCCTCATATTAATCTTATGATGACGCGGTTTACTAACCAATTGGAACCCACAAGGCCGTCTTTCTCTCCCCCTCCCCCCCCCCTCCTCCAGCTAGAATCCTATGTAACCATCGACCGCAACTTTCTTCATTCCATTCCTTTCAATATTTACTTTGGAATCTATTGTGTTTCTAATGATAGGATTCAGTTCCTTAGTTTCTAATCCTATGATCACTTGTAGTTTCGGTATGGCTGTCTTTGGCTGTTCTATCGGCGGTCGCGTTTCCTCTGACGTTAAATTGGAGCCATGCTAATAGGTTCATGCAATGCTCTTATATATATAGGACAGCGCTTAAATTAACGTAGAAAAATGAACATTTTTGGCTATGGTAAACAATGGGGTGGATGGCTAAGTTAAATTCAGGCAGAGTACATTTCAGCTGTGGTCTAAACAAACGCAAACCAAGCCAGTCTGAGAACATGCTTGCCTTGGTATGATTTCTTTACAATTAGACGTCGAATAAACGCATATATTTGTAGGTCCGCACGTCTTTATGAAATCGTATGAGTATCAGATAATACAAAATATGTTGTTGAATAAATGTTATACGTTCGTCAATATTGGTGGCATTTGTCAAAGTGAAGAAGTAATTTGACCAGACAGTATAAATGCTCAATGGTCTATAGAACTGGTACGAAAATGACCAAAAATAACTTCAGTTCATAGGCATTTCCTTGATCACATTGTCTCAGATAGGTATTAGCCAGGATCTTTCGGATGGCATTGCAGTGTTTGTTTACGTCATGGTGCCCTATTCTTTGAATTATCGTCTCATCGTTTAACAAATGTTTTGGTGAAAAGAAGGGAGATAGAAGTCTTCATTCAAGCGTTGTTGAGGCCATGTGTGGTTTTGTTTCGTTTGGTCAGGGCTTTGTGGAAGGTTACATTTTGGTAGCCCCGTTTCTGAAGTGATGTCGTGGGGGAGTGTTGTTCGGTATTTTTTATTCTCCGCGTCGTTAATGATGGTGTGGATACGATTAAGCACTGTGCATATAACCCCTACTTCATGGAACATGGAGTGGTGTGAGTTGAACACCAGATACATCCGCCAATGGGTCACAGTTGTTCAATCTCTCAAAACACTGTTGCCTTCATAATCGTTATCTTAACCCAGGTGAAGTCCAGAAAGCGTCCTAGTGTGTTGTCTTCGAACTCTTCCATATATCAATTAGCCACAATTGATGAAATGGGAGAGCCCATGACACAATGGCTTGGCGCTGTCAGAAAATTACCTCATACTGGAGCATAACATTATAATTTTGCACACTAGATTTGCGGAAAATTTTGCCTCTTTCTTACGCTGCTGCCGAAGAACTTCACAACATCGAATTAAGTTTTTATTCAACACTGATATCGGAATCTTTATAGACATAATGACTGATACTTTACATATATATGCTGTTTATTCAGTCCAGCTTGAGATTTTAACCCTGTCGGGCCTGGGCGTTTTGGGACCTGTCCAGGCCTGGCAGGCTCTTTTGGCCCCCTAGATATTTTCCTAGCCCCTTGCGCTAAGGATCTGAAACTTGCCACACTAAACACTAGGGTCAATCTCTATCAGGAAATGTAAAAGTATCCAAGATGACCGCTGTGATGACGTCACACAGAACATTTTTAGTCGATTTTTCCGTCAGATTTTTCAATTTTTTTATTCATGTCATTTCTTCCCCAAAACTGTGAAAAAAAAAAGTTTTTGTGCACTTTTCCTCGCAGAAAAGCAGAAATTTTGAAGATAAATGACGAAACATCAATTTTCTGGTACCCCACATGGCCGGCATTTTGAATTTACCCATCATCCTCTGATCGGGGGTCATCGAAATAGGCTGAAAATCGCCACAATATGATAAGCTACAAAGTCACGGAGTGTCAGTGGGTCTTTCTGACAGCCCCATGTCGGACATGTCGGAGGAAGCCATGAGACAAATTTCGAACTAAGTGCAAGTGTGTATTTGATTGGCTAAATTTGATCACAGTGAACAGGACATTTTGACATTCTATTGATCAGCCCAGCTCAAGTGGTTCTGCCTGAAATTCTGCATTCTGCGATGAGAAGTTGACTAGTCATCGAATAGGTACCGAACTCTAGTCCACACAGTGATAATTTGTACCGCTGATATAAGTGCTTCACTAATAAAGTGTTAACAGAAAAATTATTCTTTATTCTTTAGTTCAAGAATTGTTTACCTTTGTTCATGTTATAGCGATCTTTACCTACTTCTAGTCTTATAACCAGCTATCAAATTCCCTACGGTTTTCAGGCTGTAATAGGTGAGTAACGATACCGGTATGAAGTTAATAAAAAAAACAACGAATGAAATCTGGAATCTGTGTTTATTTCAAAGGGTCTTTATTACACGAAAATAACTCTTTGCGATGGGAATAAGTAGTCTATGCCAACAGTTAATTATTTCTATTGCACAATTGTACTGTTAACGCTCACACTGCACACACGTGTATACACATCAGACGAGGTGTACTAATAATGATGATTTTACAATGACATGGTTCGATAACAACGGATTGGGCAAATAGTACAGTGGTCATATTCCCAAAATTTTACTTCTCCAATCATCCTCCATGCATAGCAAACATTCTCAAGAAATGTACTCACACTAACTAATCATTGTCTGATATAATACGACTCTAAAGTGTTAGAGGATGGACAGCTACTTCTTTAATTCCAGCCATCGAGGGACAGTTCACATATACATACAGCCGAATTAATGCATGGACATGGTTGCCTAATGTGGGAATGGTGAGTAGGCATCTGGATGGAGGCTGATTCCAAGATAACATAGATCCGTTTAATGTTTTCAGAAAACGGCTTTTTCTAAGGGAAAGAAAAACGCTGTACTTAAATTACACTCTAGATGGACATAACAAAAAGTGTATACAACTTGTTGATTTAAAACAAAACGTGCACAATGGTATGAAATATGATGAACCATCCAACTGAAGAGATTTTTGATTTTCACATAGATTCAAAGACTTATTATAAATGTATAACACTGACCCAAAACATAAACATCCTCACAATGAACTCGATTGTCGAAAAAGAAGTCACCACCTGATATTCTGCAGCTTAGCATTATTTCCATTACATTGCAAAAACGACGTTCATTGCGCATGCTCTACACGTTTGGGTGATTTAATTGGGTGAATCGATGATGCAGGCATACTTCCTTCAAGAGATATATTCGATCTCACTAAAGCCATTAAAACGCCCAATCCCTATCTTGATAATGCTTGTGAGCAGATGTTAGAATTTGTACATAGAGTATACGTAGTTACCGGTCATCGTTCTTCTGGATTTAACAACATGAGAAAGTGTACTTTTTGTACCCTACAAGACAAAAGTGTTTTCAAACAATGTTCTTTTAGTCTGATAAAAAACAGTGATAGAAAGATTGAACCAATCATAGTAACCTTGTTCTTTTGCTACGTGAGAACAGCGCTACGGCTGCAAACCAATCACCAGATTGAGTTATTGGGAAAGTGCCGTACGGGCAATATTTACCAAACCAAGTGACCATAACCAATAAAATAATTCGATTCTATGTCCACTTACCTTCCATCAAACACCTTGTTTATGAGTGACTGGCCATTTCTAGTTTTGCAAGAAGTCTAAACTCGGACGAGAGGGGTGGGGGGAAGGGGTAAAACTGTCCATATCGCCGCTGTACGTGTAGTGTTTGGCGCGCGGTGTTGTGGCGTGAAATCGGCGTTCGGCGATGTGGACAGTTTTACCCCTCGTCCGAGTTTAGATATCTTGCAAAGCTAAACGTCGACAGTCACTCTTAAACAAGGTGTTTTATGAAAGGTAAGTGGACATAGAATACAATTATTTTATCGGTTATGGTTAACGGGTTCGGTAAATGTTGTCCGTCCGGCAGTTTCGCAACAACCCAATCTGGGGATTGGTTTTCAGCCGTAGCGTTGTTCTCACGTGGTAAAGGCTACACCGGAGCTACAATCATAGACATTTGATGTAAAATGTCTAGCAAATTTTGTATTAGAACATAAACAATTTTTTGTCAGATATGTTGCAAGTTGACATAGTACAGAAATATCGGGAGAGTGCGCTCCATTGATCGACAATTCGAAAATAGGTCTTCTGTGAACGTTAGCACCGTATATAGTCGAAGCAATTTAACAAAATTCGTACAAAATGTCATTGTCCTTGGAGATTACAATCCACATTTGAACACTACTATTGGAGCGGATATATCCATCTCGTACATTTATTCTTGCCTTTGGAACGGTATTAATGTCTCGCAAATGGCCCTTTAATGGTTACATCTTACAAGCTTGCCTTGTTATTTCGATGAGCTAATTCATATTCAAATGAATCTGATCAAGGATCCTCGCTCAGGTACAATCCGATAGAACGTTATGTACTACAAACCGCCCCCTTCCCCAACCCCAGTCACCGTGCTTAGCTTAGCTTACATGGAGTATTCCCATCATATGACACAAGTATTGTTATATGGGATACCTCTTCCCTTCTAATCCATATAGTTACCTGCTCCATGCAAGAAACTCGACGGCATTGTTTCAACACCTCATGGGTTATCATGGGTTATCTGGGACTAAAAATAAGCATTACTAAGGTACATACTGGCACGCCACTGTTATAAACGGATTGCTAGGTTGGATCAAATATATTTCGTTACTATATTAGCAATACAATCGTGTATATACAAATTGGGTACACCGTGTTTGTGGTAGGGAATGTCATGAATGTCGGTAGCGGCATACCATCAGGACTTTCACGACGGCAACTCCGTAGATGAGGATACCGTAACTCAAGTTTAGATATGTACGTTTCATTCAAAAGACTATTCGACTACAACTGTATTGAATGCGAACACGGCAAGGATATTGATCCACAACACAGTTGGCACATGCCTACCTTGGCATGGTGAAGTGGTGTTTGTTTGACACCAAGCCGGGAGGCCAACTGCTGCTGCGAAAAAGCAGCATTGGTTAAACATACGAGTATCCAGCATGGGAAATCTGGGAAGCGGTTCTGTGGGTAGCTATGGCATATACTTTTTCATGGTTTAGTCCATCATAATGGAGTCCAGTCACTGTTCTCTTCATGCCAGGTTATCAGATGTTATTAACTTCAACTTCTAAAGTCTTCCAGTCTATATGCGTACTAAAAGTTCAGCAAACGGATCTTTAAGCTAACTTCTTCATCTACCAAGATCCCCAAGGAAACGATTCCCAGATTTGTGGCGTCAGTCAGAGATCTGTGTCGGTGGCCATATCGTCGATGTCAAGTTCATGACCAGGTTCCAAATCGACTTCCACCTCAAGACCGGAAATGGGTGAGTCTGGCTCAGTAAACGTTACTTCCGGTGTCTTGGGACTGTTGAGCTCTCCGTCGGAAAGTCTGGTATCTGTACCATCTCGATCTGTCCACGTGGGACTTAAGCTTTGATCTGATAGCTTATGTTTTCCCTCGTCCATATTTGGGCTATGTTCGTGTTCTGAAACACTTCGCTTTTCGTGATTTCTACATGGACTGGACAGCAATTGAGATGTCCCTTCGGCCCCGTCCGGCTTGGCATCAGAAGGTCGAGTTTGGAGTTGCTGTTTTTGAACCAGGGGCTCAGCACAGGAAGACTTTCTCCGTCGTTCCAGTTCTGATGCGCTCATGTCTTTTATCCACCCATTTCGACAGTGACGCCACATGTTTACAGGGTGAAGTATAACCAGAAGCGTCAAGCAGAGAAACACCAGGTTTATCTGAAGAGGAAAATAAATCACTTCGTCATTTTTATTGCTGGTGGTTATGTGCGATCAGTTGACAAATGTTGAGGTTGTTGGTGTGAAAATTAGAAACCAAGTCAAAGTATTGCGTGCCTGTGAGAAAGTATCACGGAAGTGTTTTGATATGTCTAACGTATTTCGCCAACCCCTATCATGCTAGTGTATTAACCCATTTATCGGTAGCGGTTGCAGACGTTCGTAAAGCGATTACTATAAGTACACGAGGAAGACTTCGTGTGAAGCTGGCATGTAAATGTGAAGAAATAATATACGCTTCCTAGTTTATTGAAAAAAGTAGCATCGTGGTCACGACATCAAGACATCTCGTCAAATATTCATTATCACTGAGAAGTTCCAAGTGTATGTCGTATATCGATTTATCATATATCTCTCATTGTTGCACTGCTAGATCACATGGAAAATGTGACGATTGTAATCAACGTCATCAAACAGTTTTGTTTCGACAGGGTAACACCATCAAGTGCATTCTCTCAAAGTTGCTCAAATTTGGTGAAATATGAAATCGTGATGTACAAGATCTATGACACTTTGTTAATTGAACCCGAGATACAATATCGTCAGTTGAACAAACAAATACTGGTCAGCCATGCGGATTTGTCGTTTGCGTGTTTGGAGTTTGGTGGAGATGTGGACTTATCAAAACGATCTTTCGTTTTATTCTGTTGACGCTGAAATTCTTTTTGACGCCGAAAAATGGACCACGACTGGATATGCAACGCCGAATCTGACGCTCCTATGCGATTGTCAATGTGAAAAATATTGTCAGTGTAAACAATATTGTCAATGTGAACAATATTTCTCAATCGATTGTTTGAGTTGGAGAGAAACGTCTGGCTTGTAAATATCCTAATGTTTATTTTTAGATGGTAATTCAAATAATATAAGCGTCGGGTCAGACGTTCGGTAGACAGCGGTCGCCTACGAATTATACTCGCGCTAATTGTAGGTCGGTAGTAGAGAAGTGAATGCAATATTTATTTTAGAAATACAAACTGATAATCGCATTCCTTTTTTCGAGCAATCCAAAGACATAGAATGCAATGCTTTCCTGGCAGGTTTTTTTCATCGAAATGGAAAACGTGAGACCAAAAGGTGCAATAGCTCTCAATTACATTGTATTGAGACTGTTCGTTTGCTGACAACTCTGATAATCTGAAATAACTCGAATGATCTAATATGGATATTCTAGATACCTGCACGAGTCCAACACAAGCCTGGTTCAAACAATCCAGTATTATCAATTCTAAAACTCACGTAAAAAGGGTCGCCGGCCAGTTTGTTCTGGAGAACAAGACGTAATGGGTATTGGCACACTCCTACCATCGCCGCGGTGGCAGTAGTCAATCCAAATAACTTTCCGAAATGTTCTTGTGGAAAATGGCTGAAAATGGAATAGAATGTTGAGTAATGTAGTAACGAAATCCTCAGCTGGAATCCTCAGCGATACTATGAAAAAACAAATCCGGATAATTAGGTTAGATAATAGAAAAGTTGAGGCTTAGAATAGTGATCTGATCTCACTACGGCAAATAGTAGTGTTGGTATGGATGCCTTCTAATCTATCAATCTATAAAACGTAAATCAATAGTATTCACAAATCCGGATAATGACGATGCAGATAATGGAAAACAAGAGAGAGCATGCATTCAGGGAAAACTTGGAGCCAATCAAACGGACTAACCCTTGGGATGCAAAGACTAATGAAGCGCTTGAATCTTGATATCACGCAGGCTATTTAAACTTTTCAAGAATATAGAGCATATAAGTAGCGAAAGTAATAATGGGTTTAATTATTGGGTGTCCTACCAATTAAAGGACGTCGTTCATTGGAGATGTAGGTTACTTCTCTCGGGAAATCAGGCGGCCTTATCATTAGTTGAAGATTAGTTTTCAAAATATCACTGATTTATCACAGAAATATATAGTAAGTGTTGTATATCACTGAATAGCTTTTGCGCACATTTACCATGATTACGATATGGTCATTCCAGAACATAAATGTACGGATTAATTCTGTCTCGCTATCTCAAAAGCGAGATGTATTTCAGATCTCCGGGGAAATTACGTTTGCTTCCTTACGACCTGAAGTTTCTTTTACATGGAATTACCAGTACTTTAGTATCCGCCGGCAAGAATGTATATTACATGTTTCACCGATACTAATAACAATATCCCGCATCGTTTTCGTTGCCCTGTCGCATGGAAACACTGGACACTAGAAAGCCTACTTTTATTGCATTTCGTCCTTCACATGATCAAAGATGTTCCAGTCAAGAAATAATATGTTTCCTCGTTCACTATTATCAATGTGTGGTCGTTGACCCATATCCATGATATCGCTTCATCGTGATCAATGCAATTTCTCTACAGGCTGCACTATTGTACATTCATTCTTCGACAACTTCCAATTTCACACCCTAGTCTTTTGTCGCATGCTTCTCCGGTTAGTTCTTGTGGTATCAGTCTCACTTTCATTCATCACTCTTATGATTTCACTATATTGAAGTATGTTTGAACCACAGGCCCGCAGAACAAAAGTTTTGGGGGGTGTGGTCGGTAGTATTAGGGTGAAGTGTCGAAATATGAGGTCTCTATATATAGCCCCATGCTTTATATAAATCCACAGCGACCCCATATTTCGACACTTCACCCTAATACCACCGCCCACACCCACCAACACTCTTGTTTTGCGGGCGTGTGGTTTGAACAGAGAGCTCGTGCCGGGAACAATTTGATAGGTGGTTCCAGTTGAAAAGGCGTATTTGACAGCTATTGGATATACCGTAAGTAAATTGGTGAGACATGTAACAAGAGGGAAAAGTTGACTACTAAAATGTAAGGAAAGTGTCTCTCCGCTAGACTTCAACTCCCCCATACCCCATAAATCTAACCCTATCCTTAAATAAACCTAACCCTAACCCAGATCCTCAACCCTAACCGAACCATGTGTGTTTCTATGCTTTAACGAAAACGAACACACTAATCTGAGCCGTCTCCAAGATTGGAGCGATATATGCAAGAGTCCTGTGCCCCCAACCTTTGACATGGAATGGGGACAAGAGATAGAGGGACGGTTGGGCCTTTTAGTCCTGTTCTTAATAGTCCTATAAGGGACGTTGATGCACACATATGCATACCGGTATATGAATGAAAGTGCTCTCACTTGTGCAGATAAAACACTTAACCCTATCTGACCTGGGCTTTTTGGGACCTGTCCAGGCCTGGGGACAGGCCAGGCCCCCCCCCCCCCTTATTATTTTTCTTACCCCTTGAGCTAGGAGGCTGAAACTTACAACACTAGCCCCTTGAGTCCAGCTCTACCAGAAAATCCAAGATGGCCGCCTTGATAACGTCACAGTGACGTAATTTTAAAAAACGGCATTTTTTGGACGATTTTTCCTTCAGATTTTTCTAAATTTTTATTTATGCAATTTCTCCGCAAAATCTGCATGATAAATTACTAAATATTAATGTGATATGAAATAAAATAGTGTTTTCCCACTTTTCATCGCGGAAAAGCAGAAATTTTGAAGAAAAATGATGAAACCATCACTTTTCCGGTGCCCAACGTGGCTGCCATCTTGGATTTACCCATAATCCTGTGCTCGGGGGTTATTCAAATAGGCTCAAAATGACCCCAATATGATCAACTATAAAGTCACGGAGTGTCAGCTCTCAATTTCTTGTCTTTCTGGAGATAGCGCATAAAGGTAGGTAGGGAGTGGCATTTTGCCTCTCCCCCCCTTCCAGGCCTGGTAGGGTTAACAAAACTTACACGTGGGTGAGGAAGGCTGCAGTTGTGGCATTTACGGACACTCTTACTATGAGAGCCAGTAGGAAAACACAGATCTGAGCGTTCAACAGAGGAGCCGACGACAAAGCATTCATCAAGACTGACACCGTCGACGTGAAAAATACGGCACACATGACGTTCTGCATCTGTCGGACGTACGGCGACGTTCCTGATCAGGAATAAAAGATTCATAATTATTTGAAAATATATTTGCTCATCACAGTCTTGTGCTAGCTATTATCGACAAATTCTACCTGAAGCACAACCTATCCCACTGACAACGGCTTTAAACTTTAAAAAAAAATACATTAAACCCACAAACCACAGCGTTAATTTCAAATGTTATCAACACTGGATTATTTCATACCAAGAGAACAAAATTTTGAATATTTTCAAGCATTTGAATGACACTCAATCATTTATTCTAGTCAATCCCATTTCTAATTGTTTCACCGATTATCATCAAAAGCAAATAGTGATTCGATTAAAACATCTTAACGGTGACGACAACTGTATACCCGGTCTCCAGGAGGGCTTTAGATGCCATTATTGACACTCCAGCTGTAATCACCAATGTACTCCCCCTAATTCTATCCCAAACACCAGTCGATGACGACAGATACAGCCATCATGCATGTTACAGTATGTGCATGTACATTCTGTGTACCCCCCACCCCCCTCCCCCACCTGTGGGCGTTAACTATCTTTTTTTTAATATCATTTTCCCCATAACTAAAGTTAATCTGACAAAGTTCAACTGCCCCCAATGGGCCGAGTTTTTTTAGTTTTCTTTTGCTTATGTTATCCACAGTGACGCAAAGATCGACAAGATGAAGTTTCATGTCATTACGATCAAACCTGTCGCCATACGAACCGGACAAACACACAAAGACGGTTACTACGATATGCCATGAGAGAATACATACCTGGTACGGGTAAACCTTGTCTATCCATGATCAATCCAACAAACGGAGAAACGAATATCCCCAACATCTGAATGATGATGTTGTGGTCTTCGTACTGGCGAGCTTAAAAGCAAACAAACCAAGTCTGATGTCATTTCGTTGTGTATAAATGCGATCATATGACTCTAAATAGGAGTCAACTCATCATATCAATTAATAGATGCATTTATCACATTTCAGAGTAGGGGTTTGATTGGTTAATTGTCTTAGGGCATTAGAGCGTATTTCAAGTCTCCGCTAGTCACAGTCGGCATATCATTTAAAATTTCTCGTGCCATGTATCAATACTCTCGAGGACGCGAGTGCGCATACACCAACGCAGTCAAGAACGCACGAGCAACACCCGCAAGTAAGACTGTTTCAGTCGAATTTGTCTGCGCGAATTTCTGCGCGAGAGTACCGCCAGTGGGACAGGTTGTGTGGAGGAAATTGCGTATTTACAGATGAAGATAAGAAATAAATTATCATCGGAAGCTTTATATATCACATAAACAGGACCGTCAGAATGTCAAGTAAGTATTTTATCAAGCTTATTGTCCAGATGACAAAGGATTCGACGCTGCTCACGGTGTTATGTTGTTCAACTTTGATTTATGCCAGTCTTTTCTTCGATTGATGATATATGTTAAACCAACGAGGAAAAGGGACTCTCAATATTGAGCAATTCGTTATATCAGTCTTTTGCGTGGGTATGTAAGCTGGTATTTCGTCGAGAAGATAAGCCCTGCACAATCCAATACCCGCCTGTTTATATTCTCCACGAAATACCAGCCTGCACACCCACGCAAAAGCCTGGTATAACTTATAGTATTTCGCCGAGAAGATAAATATTTCCACGAGCAGGGTTGATCTTCTCGACGAAATATCAGCCTGTATACCGACGCAAAAGACTGATATAATGAATTTATCACATCAAAGAGTCATTTTCCTTGTTGGTTTCACATATATCACCAAACTGAAAGAAAAATCAACGTTAAACAACATAAAATCATCGTGAACCGGACAAGCGGCGTTGATTCCCTGTCCTTTTTCCAGGATGAGCAATAAACTGGTTGAAATACTTAGCTGGCATTGTGACGTTTTTGTGGTTGATAAAGCGTCTGATGATAATTTACTTCTTGTCTCTATCCGCAAATGAAGAAATTTCTCTCACACAACTTGTCCCAGTGGCGGTACTCGTTTGACAAATTCGTTTGAAACGGTCGTTGGTGTTGCACGCGCGTCCTGCGTCGGTATATACGATTGCCAACAGAGACTTGCAAACGGTCTGCACTGGAGCAATTGACCAAGCAAAACCCTACAATTTACTCTGAAATCTGATAACAGCCTGTATTCCCACGCAAAAACCTGGTATAACTTACAGTATCCAATTGAAAACTATACAAATGAAAACTTTAGCGGACGTTCACGCAAGTATATCCAGAGTTATAGGTGTATCCCCCGTGCACTGACGCTCAATGTACCTTCTGGATTCTTCTTTTAGGTTTTTAAAACCTCGAATTAGAAATTCTATATGGAATATCTATCGGAAATTCTTGATCATCAATCTGAAAATCCAACTAATATTCATCATTCAATACACATTAGTATATTGGAGAGTTTCGAACCATACCAACACTGTTTCTCGATTATTGTTGAGGGAATTATTTTGCGGACGATGGCGGACCCTCTATGTCAGATGTGTTATCGTAAGAGATAACATACCATGAAAAGGTTTACCCAAGGAATATTTTTATTTATATTATATTTACCTGTATATTCATCCGCTCCATACGATCGTAAAATAGTTCGCACATTCCGGATGTAAAATACAACTTTGGCCTGGTTGAAGCTGTACCATACGATAGAGCAGATATATATGGACTGTAAGGCTATGGAAGAGAATTTCGGTGTGTCCTTGATCTTGGCTTTACTGTGAGCTGTTGTAAAATATGAAAGTATATATGCACAGGCAAAACACACAAATGGGTGTAGTTATTTGGCTTCATATTGGTGCTGAGATCTGTTTTCATGCGAAACCAAGTTTTATTCCAAGATTGGTCACCTGAGAAACCATGTTCGTGTCACATAGCGTCGGATAGTTGGTTCTATTTTATCACACCTGTACAGTAGAAAACACGTAATAGTGTGTACATGAAGATTTACTGTGCCGTAGACATTTATATATATATATTTCAATATATATATTCTGCAAACTACAGAAGTTTTTAACGTGAATATGTCTTCGTCTGAAAACTACAGAAGTTTTTAACATGAATATGTTGTCGATCGATTCCCCCGCGAACTAGTTTCAATTAACGTGTTCCAGCAAATCTGCAGAAGTATTTATGGCTTTAAATTTTTTTACATAATTGAGTCGTTAGATGAACCTAAAAACACGTCTGAATTTCTATGGCTGAGGCGTCGGTAAATATACATTGCCAAATGAGGTTCATAGAAAAAGAACTGGACGTGACTGCCGTTATGACCTTGTAGAAAAGTACATATAACCTAATTGTGATGTAGTGCGTCAGAAAATCAGCAGAGTCAGGTTATTCAGGAAAAAGTAAAAGAATTCAATCAGAATTTTCTCATCTCGTAAAATCAATCAAGATAT
>JAVTVY010039213.1:0-15706 GCA_036873755.1 Hanleya hanleyi | reverse complement strand
TTTTATATATATATCACTATAGTAGAAAGGTAGCATTTATGTAGTTTACGGTAATTCAACTCACGACCAACACCTTCTATGCACAAGATAATAATGATTCTATGTCATTCTCCTGAGTATAACCGGTACAAAGACGAATAAATAGCATCTCTACATCACGTTGTTATCTAGATATATGAGACAACACATTTTGGGCATCGGCAATCTGATGAATGTACTATTCCGGTTTTCTTGTTTCACATTATATTCTATGGCAGTTGATCGGTGATTTTCTTCATTGATAAACGTTAAACCACCTAGCTTTAACTAATTCTGCTAGGCTGTCTTCATTCACACTGTACAGCCTACACAGTCCACAGAAAATACACCGCACATTCTTGTACTCCCAGCCTGATCACATTTGATGGCAAGTTTAGCGGGCAGTTTAATGTCTAAGCTAGGAAATGTTCCAGGATAGTTGACAGGACACCGACCACTGTAATTTGATGTGACAAGCAGCAGAGTAGAAACCAGCCTTATCTCAGTGGGCTTGGATATAAATCACTGTTAAAACCCACAAGGCTCGATAGAGCCTCTCTCTGTGTTTGTTCCAAGGACAAGCCTTAATGACTTTTAAATCCACTGATAAGGCTTCATGGTCATAAAAGGAACATGATACTGTTAAAGGCCACATGGATGGTATGTATCTATTACAATATACTGAAGTGTTAATTATAAATCTAATTTTAATCAGAATTATTTCAGAAAAATTAATTATAAATAAATTCGATCAGCTCAGAACTTGCTGGTAACAATGCCCTAATGCACGTTCATGCCAAAAATCAAGGTTCTAATGTCAACGGTTCTCCTTATTTTGCCGACGAAAGGATTCAGATGGACTGACTCACTCACTCATTACCGGACAATTTGCGATCTGTAGCCTACTTCGTAGGAATACCTGGAATACAAATTTGAGTGATTGGGATACAGCAAGTTGGATGTGTCCAGTAGATCTATCAGGAGTATATTGAACTAGTCTTTATCATATCAGCCATTTTCAAACTGGGTTACAGCCACTAAATGTATTTTCTAATTTCTGACAGAGATTTTGTAGCGATATAGAGCATTTTATTTCCTATTCAAAGGGATTTCAAGCAGTGATTCATGGATAGTGGAATTTCGAACTTCTGAAATGCATTTTTACGTCAGAAATTCTGTGATTGTTGGAATTCGTTTGATCCATCCCCTTGAAAGTGTTAAATGAATTTAATGTCTCTGGTGTGGTTTGAGATTGTCACATTATTTGCAGCCCAATCACATGATGTTATTACTTGCTCTTGGTTGTTTTCAAACTCTTTGCACTAATTTTATGTGGTTTAAAGGTCCCACTTTGCTGAAGCAGGGGCAAACAGTGTTTCCAGAAAATTTAAGTGCCGTTAATAATGTGTTTGAAACTCGACCCCGTAAGTCAATATCCCAGAGATATTAACAGTTCTCGTTTTATAATTATTTCTGTCTTTAATGGTTGTGATATGATACGGTGGTGATAATTCCCCAACTGTCCTATTTTATGAGATGGTCACCAGAGTTTTCACGATGAAATATTGTGTGTTGTTTTTTCACACGGCTAAGTGCTCTTCCAAAAGGGAAGGAAATGATTTAGAGAGATTCTCACAGCGAAACAATAGTATCCTTCTGTATGTTAATGAATCCGTGTCCTTTTTCATTTTGCTGAGGAAAACTATTAGTCATCCGTATGAGTGGAGCTGTAATGAACGTTGTATTTCTATAGCTCAATGACAAACTCATTTCGTCAATTAATACGATCACACTTGGGAACTGGCAGTTCGTCATAATGCCTAAATTATGACAGTCTCATTTCTGCACCCGAAATCTCTTGTTTCTATTGCATGTTCGCTCCGCACAGTCCCCGGCAAATGTTTGTTTGCAATCTCCTGTATGAATTAATGAATTAAGAGCTCGAGCAGGCGGGAAATATCACTTCCTGCAAAGAATGAACGATGTGCTTCGGAATATCTTACCCTCTTTTATCGGATTTCAATCTTGATCGCTTTTAAGACCTGGGCTGTTTTTTTCTGACCGTGTGATAATGTATGTTCTCAACTCGACAATGCAAAAGATGTGACAAATCGCGTAAATACCGCATTTACACGATACATGACTTGGCACTCTTCCACAAGATTTAGACGTGACGACATGCGAAACACTTCGGATATGAGCTCTTTGGCCATAATGAAATACTTCACTAAAATATCCAGCTATTGTAATTTGCTGGATTATCTTACTCTGATTTGTTCTGCACTAGTTTTCTTTTCCTGTTCTTTATCCATCAAGAAGCAAGAATCTACTTAGTGATGGGTATAATCTTTAAGGACGGATCTATAAGATAAGACATGGATCATCAATAATTATACTGCTTGTTCCATAATATAGTAACTAAGGACAATGATACCATCAGGGATCCTGCATGTATATATCGTATTTTTCCTATATTTTGAAAACCTTCAGTATTCTTCTATATTTAGTTAAAAACTCCTGTAATTCCCATATTGTTGGTCAAATGAATCTGTTTCATCATGAAAATATCTGATTAATAAAAACACCTGAAAAGGCCCTCTGTTTGCCTGAACTGTCTGTGCCTCTGATGTGTAATAAGGCCCTCTGTTTTCCTGAACTGTCTGTGCCTCTGATGTGTATTAAGGCCCTCTGTTTGCCTGAACTGTCTGTGCCTCTGATGTGTAGTAAGGCCCTCTGTTTGCCTGAACTGTCTGTGCCTCTGATGTGTAATAAGGCCCTCTGCTTGCCTGAACTGTCTGTGCCTCTGATGTGTATTAAGGCCCTCTGTTTGCCTGAACTGTCTGTGCCTCTGTGTATTAATGCCCTCTGTTTGCCTGAACTGTCTGTGCCTCTGATGTGTATTAAGGCCCTCTGTTTGCCTGAACTGTCTGTGCCTCTGATGTGTATTAAGGCCCTCTGTTTGCCTGAACTGTCTATGCCTCTGATGTGTATCAAGGCCCTCTGTTTACCTGAACTGTCTGTGTCACTGATGTGTATCAAGGCCCTCTGTTTGCCTGAACTGTCTGTGCCTCTGATGTGTAATAAGGCCCTCTGTTTTCCTGAACTGTCTGTGCCTCTGATGTGTATTAAGGCCCTCTGTTTGCCTGAACTGTCTGTGCCTCTGATGTGTAGTAAGGCCCTCTGTTTGCCTGAACTGTCTGTGCCTCTGATGTGTAATAAGGCCCTCTGTTTGCCTGAACTGTCTGTGCCTCTGATGTGTATTAAGGCCCTCTGTTTGCCTGAACTGTCTGTGCCTCTGTGTATTACTGCCCTCTGTTTGCCTGAACTGTCTGTGCCTCTGATGTGTAATAAGGCCCTCTGTTTGCCTGAACTGTCTGTGTCTCTGATGTGTATTAAGGCCCTCTGTTTGCCTGAACTGTCTGTGCCTCTGATGTGTAATAAGCCCCTCTGTTTGCCTGAACTGTCTGTGCCTCTGATGTGTATTAAGGCCCTCTGTTTGCCTGAACTGGCTGTGCCTCTGATGTGTAATAAGGCCCTCTGTTTTCTTGGACTGTCTGTGCCTCTGACGTGTATTAAGGCCCTCTGTTTGCCTGAACTGTCTGTGCCTCTGATGTGTAATAAGGCCCTCTGTTTAGTCTGGTTGTTGGGCATTTTGACCGGGGAAAAAATTGTATAAAGATGATTCTTACACCATATAAGCAGAATGTGCCATAGAACAACATATTCAAAATCCGCAAATATCCTCGTTGGGGGTGACTTTTGACGGTTCATTCACCTTCAAAGAAGAAAATGCAAAGTCTAAGTTGCTGAAAATTGTTACTGAGAACTGAAATAGTTATTTCTCCATTACTTCCGGTATAAGCCCCTCCCTCCCCCACCCGCCCTCCATGGAAGATTCCACTCAAAAATAGGGGTGGGCTTATGCCTGGGAAAGGGCCAGAACATGCTTGAAAAAATAATTCTGGAACTGTGGGTTGGCCCTGCACAATTCTCATGCAAGTTTACCTCTAATTACATGTAACTACTGAAACACAATTTCTTCATTAGTGTCAACATTATCTTCGTCGTCAAGGGTAACCTCCTCGGTATTTTGACAACTTCTCCTCTGCAGACTCCACAGGCTGAACATTACACATTTCAGTCCATGTTTACGACAAGAGCAACTGTTATTGCCACATGGATTTCTGGCAGAAAGTTTGCATTTACATCTTACAAAACGTCAGTAAGCTCTCTGGGGCTGCATCCAAGTCTGTCAGGACTGGTGTTAGTATGGTATCAGCAGGTTTCCAACCCCATTGCATCGGATCCAGGTCATTGTTTGTGAGCGTAAACCAAATTATGACTTGCAAGTGAACCCGCAAACTGTGAAAATATGCTGCTCTTTCTGTAGGTGGAAGCTTCTGTGGATCAATTGATGTTTTGCTTGTCGACATCATCTCCATGTATTTAGCGTACAGTAGATTGTTCAAAGAATCATCCATATAAGACAACATATACCCGGATACCAGCTTTGCCAATCTGTTCCACTGTCGCCTCAGGATCGGTCATCAAAAAGGATATCTGCTGCAATTCTTCTGATTGTTTTATCTTCTTCAAAAGACTGGTTTTGCCATGCCCATATGTGGCAGAGATGGTGTCGCAATCACTCCACGCATGTATGAACAGGAGATGAGATGTTACTACTTCTGTTTATCAACCTGGATTCCTGGATACAGATGATCTAAAGACCGAACTTGATCACTTCTTTTAATAGATGCTTCTACAACGTTCATATTGTCGAGCTTCTTCTGGATGTGTGCCCCAACCTCCTCTGTCTTTTTGCAGTTTACGCCATCATCATAAGATGCTGTTAAACCAGTAGAGAAGTGAGTGTAGTAGCAGATGACACGGATGTACTTGTCCTCTTGATGTACCACTGGAACCAGAATATGACTGATATATACTTCCATTCAGAGGCAAAGAGTTCAAAGAAAGGTTTGAAGGTGTGGAAAGTTCAAGACCTTGTTAACAAAGCTGGCAAAGTAGTAACATCCCCTCTCCTGTTCATACATGCGTGGAGTGGTTGCTGCCACATATGGGCATGGCAAAACCAGTCTTTTGAAGAAGATAAAACAATCAGAAGAATTGCAGCAGATATCCTTCTTGATGACCGATCCTGAGGCGACAGTGGAACAGATTGGCAAAGCTGGTATCCGGGTATATGTTGTCTTATATGGAGGCAGAGCAGATGATTCTTTGAACAGTCTACTGTACGCTAAATACATGGAGATGGTGTCGACAAGCAAAACATCAATTGATCCACAGAAGCTTCCACCTACAGAAAGAGCAGCATATTTTCACAGTTTGCGGGTTCACTTGCAAGTCATACTTTGGTTTAAGCTCACAAACAATGACCTGGATCCGATGCAATGGGGTTGGAAACTTGCTGATACCATACTAACACCAGTCCTGGCAGACTTGGATGCAGCACTAGAGAGCTTACTGACGTTTTGTAAGATGTAAATGCAAACTTTCTACCAGAAATCCATGTGGCAATAACAGTTGCTCTTGTCATAAACATGGACTGAAATGTGTAACAGCCTGTGGAGTCTGCAGAGGAGAAAGTTGTCAAAATACCGAGGAGGTTACCCTTGACGACGAAGATAATGTTGACACTGATGCAGAAATTGTGTTTCAGTAGTTAATTAGACGTAAACTTGCATAAGAGTTGTGCAGGGCCAACCCATAGTTCCAGAATTATTTTTTCAACATGTTCTGGCCCTTTCCCGGGCATAAGCCCACCCCTATTGTTGAGTGGAATCTTCCATGGGGGGGGGGGGGATTAGGCTTATACCCGAAGTAATGCGGTAATAATTATTTTAGTTCTCAGTAAAGTAACAATTCTCAGCAACTTAGACTTTGCATTTTCTTCTTTGAAGGTGAATGAACCGCCAAAAGTCACATAAAATCCTTACTTTTTACCTTTTCCATACAAAAACATGCAAAAATGTACAAAATATTGAAACACTCATAAAAAAAATTCCCCAAAGAGGATTTTTGCGGATTTTGGATATGTTATTCTACTCCGAATTCTGCTTTGTTTGACATCAAAAGCAGCTTTATACCATTTTTTTCTGGGTAGCACCTATATTTCAGCTTCTACTACCAGGCTAGTTTGCCTGAACTGTCTGTGCCTCTGATGTGTTAAGGCCTTCTGTTTGCCTGAACTGTCTGTGCCTCTGATGTGTATTAAGGCCCTCTGTTTGCCTGAACTCTCTGTGCCTCTGATGTGTATTAAGGCCCTCTGTTTGCCTGAACTGTCTGTGCCTCTGATGTGTATTAAGGCCCTCTGTTTGCCTGAACTGTCTGTGCCTCTGATGTGTATTAAGGCCTTCTGTTTGCCTGAACTGTCTGTGCCTCTGATGTGTATTAAGGCCCTCTGTTTGCCTGAACTGTCTGTGCCTCTGATGTGTATTAAGGCCCGCTGTTTGCCTGAACTGTCTGTGCCTCTGATGTGTATTAAGGCCTCTGTTTGCCTTGAACTGGGTCTGTGCCCTCTCTGATGTGTATTAAGGCCCTCTGTTTGCCTGAACTGTCTGTGCCTCTGATGTGGCTAAGCGCCCGCTGTTTGCCTGAACTGGTTCGTGCCTCTGATGTGTATTAAGGCCCTCTGTTTGCCTGAACTGTCTGTGCCTCTGATGTGTATTAAGGCCCTCTGTTTGCCTGAACTGTCTGTGCCTCTGATGTGTATTAAGGCCCTCTGTTTGCCTGAACTGTCTGTGCCTCTGATGTGTATTAAGGCCTTCTGTTTGCGTGAACTGTCTGTGCCTCTGATGTGTATTAAGGCCCTCTGTTTGCCTGAACTGTCTGTGCCTCTGATGTGTATTAAGGCCCTCTGTTTGCCTGAACTGTCCGTGCCTCTGATGTGTACTCTTGTTGATGCCTCGTGTTTTCATCGTGCCTATAGTTTTAGCTTAGATCTAAATGATGTCTCTGTCCCTGTCTCTTTCCAAAAAAGTTGTTAAATTTTTCCTGTCCACAGCTTGCTATATATCTCCTAAGCCCCATCTGATTGTTATGTGATAGTCAATCAGGTTTTCGTGCCAAACATTCATGTCAAAGTGCACTGACTAAAATGATTGAATCCTGGTTATCCTCTGTTGATGATGGCAATCTTGTACATGTAGGTTGTGTCAAACTTGATTTCAAAAAAGCATTTGGCACTGTCAACCATGACATTGTTATAGACAAAATGAAATAAAACCAACTTGATCATTGATGATAAATCACTCAGCAGAGCTGGATAAAGTCTTGCTTAAAAGAACACAATTTGTAAACATAGACAACCACATATCTGATCCACTCCCAATCCAGGCTGGTGTTCCTCAGGGATCCATACTTGGGCCTCTGATATTTATTATATATGTGAATGACTTGCTTTGTGATATTTCAAGTACAATAGACCTATATGCTGATGATAGTACTATTTATACTCATGGTACTAGTGTAATTAAACATGAAAGAATCATGGGTCCGGATTTGGAGGCCATTAAAGAATGGTGCTTTCTAAACAAAATATACCTTCACCCAACAAAGTCCACAATTATGCTCGTTCACGAAGATATTCATTTACAAATTAACAGTTCTGAGCTGCAAAATGTGCAGTCCGATAAGATACTACCTAGGACTACTTATTGACCAAACACTAAGTTGGCAGGATCATGTTGATATGGTCTGCGACAAGATATCTACCAAACTTGGTATCCTCTACAGATGCCGACATCTTCTGAGAAGGGAAGCCAAAATTATATATTACAATGCATACATTCTCCCTCATATGGATTATTGTATGACAATCTGGGGAAATGATACTGCGTCCTAGATAAACAGAGTGTACAAACTACAAAAACGGGCTGCAAGAATCATTCTGAATTCCCACTATTTAACTCCCACAAGAACTCTTCTGCGAGAGCTTCAATGGATCTGTATACCGGACAGAATAGTATATCAAAAAGCAACCTTCATGTACAAAATCGTCAATCAGCAATGTCCCTCATACCTTGATCTATTTAAATATGTAAATGAAGTTAGAACAAGTAACCTCAGGTCAACGTCGAATAACGAATTGCACCTTTCTCGACCTAAAACATGCTATATGATGCAAAGCTTGAGCTATTGAGGAGCTAAGTTGTGGAACTCTCTAGACCAAAACATTACAGCATCTCCTTCCCTTGGGATATTCAAGTCCAGAATGATGAAGTCTTTAATCAGCATGCAGTAATATTGAGTAACATTTGTATATAAATATCCTCTTTTCTTGTTAATATTATCCTATATTTGTGTAATTATGATAGTTTATTTCTTTGCAATTGTCTTGTTGTCAGAGGGCCTCAGGGAAGAACAGTTTTTTCAAACTGACTATTTTAATTTTTCTAAACCCTCAAAAAATAAAGTTAAATATATATATATATATATATATATTTGGGAATAGTAAAGTATATCGATGCCAATGCTTTACTATTTGGGAATAGTATTGTATTGATGCCAATGCTTTACTATTTGGGAATAGTATTGTATCGATGCCAATGCTTTACTATTTTGGAATAGTTTCAATGACAACCACTCTACCACAGTCCAATATGTAGAAGAACAGATATACACAAAGCAAAAGTTCAAATGCCTGAAATCAGTACACATGGTCCAAAAATGGTACAATAAATGAAATATATTGTAATACAGATGATTAGAAAATACTAAAACTAATATTTTGAATAAATCAGATTAGAAAATAAAAACCCCATATTTTAAATAACCCAGATTAGAAAATAATAAAATCAAAATTTTGAATAACGCAGAATGGCCAAAGTCATATTTGTAAACTGCCAATGAGAGTGCTGGAATTCCCACCTTCGAAGTCGTAACCTCATTGCTTGATCACGTGATAACATGTGACAGCAGGGGAATCCCGGAAATGTACAGATTTTGAACTATAATTTATACAGCATATACAGTGCAAGATGTGGCTATATTTTCAAGGGTTGCTCATAACGACCGTGCTATTTTCTTTTTCTCTCCATCATCCATGCAGAGCTGTTTTAAGAAAAACAATAAATATGAAAACGTTGTAGGAATTATTACAACCAAGAGAACTACAGTTGGAAGGCTTGTTTGAGGAAAGATGAATGTTCAGGCCAGTAACTGAGGTCTTTCCAATGGCTTTATTTTGTCAAATAAACAAGCAAAAATGTGACAGAACACGGAAAGCTCAACCCCCTGTCTTCTCACATGTGACACCATTCTCAAAATCATGCTAAATTTCAGTAGATTGTGTAATAATAATAACATCTTTATTTCGAGAGGGTTACACAATCAGTATAAAAACTGTCTCCCTTGAAGCCCTCAAAGAGTGATTTGATGTGAAGAAATTAAAACCTTTAAAAGCACAGTATGATGAATTTTAACATGTATCTATATACATGTATCTCTTTTCTAAGCAACACTCTGTTTGCACCATGTATCCTTTCACTCATGCTCGTACACGTTCATACTTTCATCTACAATATTTAATACATCAACTGAATAACACTACATTTTTATTAAAGCACAATACAATGATTACATTGACATTATCTAATCTGTGTATTAAAGCACATTTACAAATCCATGCTGTAACATTAAACTTGCCTATAACACACTTTCTTGGATAGTTTAATCTAATAAGAACATACCATGCAATCCATTCATCTTTCACTGCTCCAATAATTCACAGATATACATGGGCTTCATTGGAATAGGAATCAGATTGGATGAAATTTTTAGGACGACTTTTGAATGAACTCGTGGACTCTGCCGCTTTGACGGTTTCTGGCAAGTTGTTCCAAATAAAAGGTCAAGAGAAGGTTAAACTTTTTCTGAAATATTCAGTGTGGCATGTAGGAATGTACAGATTTTTGTATCTTGTTGTTGATCTTAGATTTCTCTTTGTTATATCTGAGCTGTACTGAAACAATTGTTGTTTGCTGTTGGGGGAAAATTTGAGGGACTTATATACAGACATAGCTTTACCTGTTCATGGATGGTTAGCCAATTTAGCATTTGGAAAAGAGATTTTGAAGGAGTTGTGTAATCGACATAAGTATCGTGGCAAGAAGGAAAAATGGTTTTTGGACTACCATTTTTAGACCCATGACTAGTGAAAACTGACCAAAACATTTAAGATATTATTTTGGTAGTCCTTTCTTTAGATATTATGGTAATTTGATAAACATTTGTCATATTTATGAATGCATTTTACTCTATTTATACCAGTTATCATCAGTTCAAAATAATCCTCCATAGTAAACTAAAGCATGCAGAAATGAACTTTTACTGCTCAGAACTACAGTGAAACCTGTGTAAACCGACAATGCTTGGGACAAGATTATAGTGTAACTGTTGGTTTTGACAGAATTCTGGTTTATCAAGGTTCAAAATACTTCCACTTTAAGTATTGGGACCATGGATCATGCCGGTATTTGGGGTTGGTTGATTTACTCGGGTGTCGATATCCACAGGTTTCACTGTATATAAAAGAAGCTACACAGCAGGTGACATGTCAATTGCACAGAGTCCATCAGTTGTACTAAATTTAAGCCGAGAAACCCTGATAGTAGTTTAATAATGATCAATATGTTTCAATCGAATGATTAGATTGGCAAATCAAAATAATTATGTTGAGGGGAGAGTATCTTTGTCAATAATCAAATCTTAAATGGAACAGTTAAGCGCTCTGGTCAGGTCAATGCTGGCATTTTGTTAATGGAAGTGGTTAAATTTAGCCATGTTTTCTCGGGCATGGCCACAATAATTCACCACTTTAACAGTCAGATAGGATTTTGCTTATGATCAATAGAGCTGGGTGACTTTTGTGCTTTGGTGAACAGAATATCCTCAGGGGAATTCTGGGTTCACTCCAAGAGTCTGATAGTATTGGAGACACTCTGAACCTTCCTCCTGCTGCTTCTCTTCGTCTACATTCCTAGTTCCCCTATAATCAATAATGCACTCTGCGTCTTGTCCCAGCAGCCCATGGCTGGGGAGAGAAAGCAGCGCTTCAGCACAGTCCTGTGTGCCCTGCCACATTTTTGTTGGGCTCTCAAAGCAGTGTTGCAGCTGAGAGCTGGACAGAAAACAGTCTGGTTTCCCTTCGAGCATACAATGAACTCGTCCACTTGCTGCCTGTCAGTTTCCAACCCTTCTACTATCTATAGTGACTTAACAAATGCCTAACACCCAGCTCATTGCAGCCAGAAAGCTTTGGCATTGGAACTGTGTTTGCTTATACTCTGAGCATGTTTTTTTCTCCGCCAGCAGCCTGACGGGTGCCGTTGCTGCTTCCATGTGATGTAGAGGCACTGTCAAGCGGGCCATTCCTCTATCTCGACCACTTAATATTGTCAGACTGACTGGGGTAATATACCGGAGAATAGAGGAAGCTTGCTCAACGAGTCACTGTTCTGCTAGATTCAAGTGCTCCGGATGAGGATTCCAATACTGTCTAATTGACGCTGAATTGTTTCATCACAGTACGGCTCTCTTTGTTAGCCGTGTATATCAAAGAGTGGAATACCAGTGGCAGATGAAAAGAAATTTCCTGATTGTTTGATTTAAAAAAAAAAAAGAAGACGTTCATACACGGTAAGTCTGATATTCTATGAACAATGGTGAATTGTTGTTTTCTGTGTAAGCTGTTTCCGGAGTGTATTCCTCCAATAATTCAGCCTGATAATCCGTGTGATAGTGCTTCAGGATTGGGAAAAGCAGAAGAGCTAAAATTCCCTCCCCTAGACAACATCTGGCAGAGTATTTTCTGGGCCAAAAAGACTGATTTCATACTATGCAATGGGATCATTAGGAGAGCTGTTTTTCACTCTTCTGAATTTGAGCTTAGGGGAGCATTTGGGAGTGATCACTCTTGCTCTTCCTAAATCCTGAGCACTGATGTAACTGTGTTGCATGACCATGGAGAAATTATTTTGACCATGGTGAATTTATTTTGACCATGCTGAATTTATTTTGACCATGGTGAATTTATTTTCAATGAACTTTGTATCTGTCACTTGCTTGAAATACGAGCAAAATTCATGTTGATTTAGTTTTTGAATGACTACTCTTCATCTCTCGGCCTTCCTTGCTTGCTCTGAGATTTCTTAGGCAAGGTTTTGGTTGCTCCCCTACAATTTATACTCTGCCTTCAGGCAGGTGATAACTTTGTGTGAGACGTGTCTGAGTGTCTTAGATGATCATGCACATGCCCTTCATTCAGTTCAATATTCAAGATCTAGCTGTTCAAGATACTGAAATATTCTGTTTTTGAACAAATTATCACATAATTAATGTTATTTTATGACTGGTAAGAGTCATATTTGCCCCTCCATCTATGAATTCTAGCTAATTGTATCAATGATGGTATTAGATTATGGCTGAATTATCTAATTATACTCAAGACGCTGAAGAAATCGGTTAAATGGTACAAGCAGTCGAAGTCCAGGAAATAAAATATGTAGATTACATCTACCAGAGGAAAAGTAAGCTTGTATCATAAAATAATATTATGTTATGACCTAGTGACCTATAAAATTGTCAAATATTAAAGCTCTCTTGTATTTACATTGAAGATTGCCAATTTAATTAGTGAGCTGTTCGCCCATACAGCCCGATGTCAAAATGTCAACAACAGAATGGTATTGATTTTCATTTCCCCGTTGAGGTTTTTCTTCGCTCGAAGCCATGCTTGGAAATCTGGACTACTCAAATTTTCAATTGCCCATCAACAGTCCCATAGATCTTGTTGGAAAATCTATATTTGATAACACATCAACTGTTTCAATTTTCTACCCAACTCCTCTCGGTGTAACAAGGTGGGCAGGCTGTAGACCGGGACTGAATAACCAGCTTGCCAACTCGAGAAAAATAAATGCTCTTTGACACGATGGACTTCGCTTTCAGACTTTGAGGCTGCTTCCAATAAGCTGGCTTAGAAACTTACTTACTCGAGTAATCAATATGTGTTCAGACTTTGAGACAAAGAGTCTGTACATAAGAGGTAAGTCTGGTTTGAACAATCTTGCCATATTACGAGAAGACGCAAGCCTGTAAATTAGTTCAATATTGAGTCATGTATCGCAATATTTATTAGGCTGCCCATCACGGTCGTAGAGTCGATAATTGCACTGTCTTGTGCGAAGCAATCTGAACTACATGCTGACTTCATTGTGAGATAGTGTTGTGAGTTTGGTATCCAGAGCAAAGTTATCTTGGGGCGGTTTGAATTGTGACTGTTCATGTGAACATCTTGTCGATGGCGGATTATTGGAGTTAAGAACGGCAGTATCTCGGGCATGCTTGGATTATGACTTTATTTGAACATCTTGGAGACTGAAGAGTTTGAAGTCATAGGCATGCATGCTTTGATTGTGACTGTTCATATGAACACCTTCGGGTTGTTGAAAACATAGTGCTAAAACAGCTCCTCTCAACACTATAAAGAGGATGAAAACAAGGAGTTCACCCAATGGCTCCTGGTCGCAAGCTGGCTTAAATGGAATTAAGTAAAGCAGGTAAATATATTACGGTGTACATGTATGTCACATGGATAATTCTGAGAATTAAAGAGTTCTCCTGTAAGATTCATCCTGTATAAACATAATAAAATCAATGGTTTCTTGCGCATGGAAGAATTTCTATAGATTTTATTTTTGTACTGAAGTCATTTCTAGGAACGGCAAACATGAATACGATCCATAATTTTGTGAAATGTATCCAGGCTAAACATTTACCATTTAACTATGTACATGTATCAGATGGCCTCAAATATAATCAGCGCTTACAATCTGGGATGGAAATTTAATGGGTTGTAGCAGGGTATAATATTTGTTGGTTGTGTGTTTTAATGTTAAGGCGGAGACAGAAATGGAGATATACACGCATTAGCCTAGCTAGTGTTACAGATCTGCCTTGGTTGACATTTGTGTAAAGGCAGTCGTTGCCTTTAGCTTCAGGTGAGATGAAATCTCTTATTAATATTGTTAGAGAAGAAGATTTGGATCTTAGCAGACCTGGCTTATTCATGTATCGCTGGCACCAGCTGAAGGCTCAGAGTACCGTACCTACACTAATGTGTATGTAAACCATATTACAGGTAAATCTCTATGGATCATTTACAGATTGGTAGAGGATAATACTGAGTAGCTAGGTCAACCATCACTGTCGTTGCTGTAGATGCAAGCCGACCTCTCCCGCCCCCACCACCGCCACACATTCTTATCATATTGCAGGCGTAATTATTACCCCCAGAGAATGGAGACCGCTTAAATTGCATCCATTTTATGAGATGTGTTGTAGCACGGATACAGACGGGACAAACATTAGAGCGCTGCTGAGTAAAATGAGAAATCCCGGATTCAATAGCAGGAGGTTATAGTTACATCTGGCCAGGATGCCTTGAGCAGATCGAGAGATTAATTTGGATTAATTCAGACAAATGGTGCCTCATAATGGACGGTCATACACGGAGGGATTCTGTGCCCATGACCTCGGCTGGAAACATTATTTCAATGCCCTATTCAAGTGAAGGGAAAACTGAAGTCAGAGGGACAAGGGTCAAGAGTTCCCCCTGCTTCTCACCTCACTCCCTACCCCCCCCCCGCCTCCCATTCTGTCAGCTTTACTCACCCATCAAATTTATTTAGACACAGCATACATACACACATCTCTGTGAGATTTCAGCTTGATCTTGCTAATCTATATTGCTAGGTTCGTGGGTGATTTCAGCTTGATCTTAATAGTCTTCCTTATATTACTAGGTTCATGGGTGATTTCAGAGTTGATCCTGATAATCTTCTCATATTGCTAGGTTCATGGGTGATTTCAGGTTGATTCTTATAATCTTCCAAATATTGCTAGGTTCATGAGTGATATCAGCTTGAGTCTGATAATCTCTCTTATATTGCTAGGTTCATGGGTGATATCAGCTTGATCCTGATAATCTCTCTTATATTGCTAGGTTCATGAGTGATATCAGCTTGAGTCTGATAATCTCTCTTATATTGCTAGGTTCATGGGTGATATCAGCTTGATCCTGATAATCTTCCTCAAATTGCTAGGTTTCATGGAACATGACATTTTCCTGGAAAATATGTCCAATAATTCTCATGCTTCAGTCTTGTAATGAAGTACATCGGATATCTAGTGTAAATGCACTTCAGAGAACCCATTCGTGCATAGTCAGGAAGGCATTATAAAACCAGAAACATACAGGAAAATAAAATGACAATGCAGTTAGAATCAATAATACATTCATATAAATCGTGGCAGTTTCTTGAATCAATCAAGGCATGAGCTTCAAATCTCGAAACCCTTTTCCCATGCTGGCAAAAGACAAGGCCGAGACTGGTTGTGAAAGGCATTCACCATCGTTGAGATTTTCCTCTTAAGAAATAGAAGGCTGATAGTGCAGTAATTTCTTTCTAAATATATAACTCTCTTACATGTACATATTTTTAGCTTTGCTAATGAATAGGTCGTCTAAGCTTTCTTTCTCTATAAACATCGGGAGAGGAATGTTGGTGTTTAACACTCCGCACATTGTATACTCGTACTCGCATAAGCAGCCATGTATCATTCCACCGAGAGGAATAATATTTCTTTAGTCGGTTGCCTTGCAGGTAAA
>JAVTVY010039212.1:0-15636 GCA_036873755.1 Hanleya hanleyi | reverse complement strand
ATCAGGAAAACAGCCATGGCGATCTATGAACAGTATACCTTACTACCGCTTGAAATGAAAGGCGACCCCACGCACAGGTCCATCATGAAGACCAAGCGTCACTTGGAAGAGGCTATGGGGCTACCACCCACCGAGGCCCTGGAAAATGCGATCAGAATGCGCAAACAACTGTTTCAGGACATGCTGCCCGAAGAATATCCAGGCCTGCCAGACGACAGTTAGGTCTCACCGAGCAAAGATGGAACTTTCTGAAATGGCGACTTCTGATTGGACAAGAATACATCTAACGGACAGGAACGAATATGACAGATGGAAATGGTGGCCTCTGATTGGGCAAGAGTCTTTTTGAGTTGTAAACATACCCAACGCGGCTCGCCCAGGGTGGGTATGATGTAACATTGGGGAAAATAAACTATATGAAAAAAAACTTGTTGTTGTTGTTGTTCTCTCAAGTGTCATCCTTGTTGTTGTTGTTCTCTTTCCGGTCTATATCATGGCGTCAAGGCGTTATGTTAGAGCGTTAAGGCGTAACTACGAGCGTTGACGGGCGTCACTGCATTTCGAAGAATTAGTGACAATTCCATGGAATATCTAGAAAATCAGAACTTCTGAGCTCCAGTATGGAGCTATATGACACAAGGCTATTCTATGGATAACAACTTCTTTATTGCCAAATCCTATATATGGGCTATATGGTACTTTTCCAAAAATTTCACCGTTTCGCTCCGGGACCCTTCCCACCGTGTTCTAAATGACGAGACGTGAAAAACAAGACCCCACAACCCATATCACAATGAACGTGTGTGAATTTCCCAGGATGGATCTATCCCTCCCATAGCCACCTATGGAGCTATATGGGCTATATGGTACTTTTCCAAAAATTTCACTGTTTCACTCCGGGACCCTACTCATCGTGTTCTAAATGACGAGACGTGAAAAACAAGACCCCACAACCCATATCACAATGAACGTGTGTGAATTTCCCAGGTTGGACCTATACCCCCCCATATAGCCAGTATGAGACTATATGGGTTATATGCCACTTTTCCAAAAATTTCACCGTTTCGCTCCGGGACCCTTCCCATGGTGTTCTAAATGACGAGACGTGAAAAACAAGACCAAACAACCCATATCACAATGAACGTGTGTGAATTTTCCAGGATGGACCTATACCCCCATATAGCCAGTATGGAGCTATATGGGCTATATGGTACTTTTCCAAAAATTTCACCGTTGCCCTCCGAGACCCTTCCCATCGTGTTCTAAATGACGAGACGTGAAAAACAAATCCAAGCAACCCATATCACAATGAACGTGTGTGAATTTTGCAGGTTGGACCTATTCCCCCCATAGCCAGCCTATAGGCCTATATACAGACCTCGGGGACTTGTTCCAAAAATTTCACCGCTTCGCTCCGGGACCCCTCCCATCGTGTTTTTCTTGGCGAGACGAGAAAAACGAGACCCCACAACCCATAGTAAAGCCCACGAAAAGAAATGACCATCCCCATAACCCATACAGGCATTTCCCCTTATATTGTATAATACAGACCCCTATTGTACGGGTAAAGTCCGTGTTCCGCTTTTTATATTTTCGGAAAAAATCCTAATTTTACATGCACCCACCCCATTGACTTGATAGGCAGGTCCCAATAAGCCCGGGACCGATATTAGCCCTTTTGGCTAGGGTTGATAGGTGTTTTCCCCTATTTTAGGGATAAAGTCCGTGTTCCGCTTTATATAGTTTCGGGAAATAATCCTAATTTTACATACACCCACCCATGACTGGATGCCCCTTCACGAATGCTTCACTTTGATACCTCACTCGACCCAATCGGACTATGCAGCGTATTTGAAGTCTGGGGACTACTTTTTCTCCGCGGAAGCTTTTTCCCGCGACCGCATCACCGCGGAAGCAACCCATATCACAATGAACGTGTGTGAATTTCCCAGGTTGGACCTATACCCCCCATACCCAGCCTATAGGCCTTTATACAGACCTCGGGGACTTGTTCCAAAAATTTCACCGCTTCGCTCCGGGACCCCTCCCATCGTGTTTTTCTTGGCGAGACGAGAAAAACGAGACCCCACAACCCATAGTAAAGCCCACGAAAAAAAAAATGACCATCCCCATAACCCCTACAGGCATTTTCCCTTATATTGTATAATACAGACCCCTATTGTAGGGGTAAAGTCCGTGTTCCGCTTTTTATATTTTCGGAAAAAATCCTAATTTTACATGCACCCACCCCATTGACTTGATAGGCAGGCCCCGATAAGCCCGGGGACCGATATTAGCCCTTTTGGCTAGGGTTGATAGGGGTTTTCCCCTATTTTAGGGGTAAAGTCCGTGTTTCGCTTTTTATATTTTCGGGGGAAAATCCTAATTTTACATGCACCCACCCCATTGACTTGATAGGCAGGTCCCAATAAGCCCGGGACCGATATTAGCCCTTTTGTCTAGGGTTGATAGGTGTTTTCCCCTATTTTAGGGGTAAAGTCCGTGTTCCGCTTTTTATAGTTCCGGGAAAAAATCCTAATTTTACATGCACCCACCCATGACTGGATGCCCCTTCACGAATGCTTCACTTTGATACCTCACTCGACCCAATTGGACCATGCAGCGTATTTGAAGTCTGGGGACTACTTTTTCTCCGCGACTGCATCACCGCCAGACCGCATCACCGCGGAAGAATACATGCTCAGGGGCCCTTTGCCGAAACTATGGTGACCCAGAGTTACCTCCCCCTAGACTGGAACTCTTCTGTGTTGGAGGTAGTTTTTGATCTCTTGAGCTGGTGGCGCCCCCTGGCGGAAAAAAGGAACCAAGAGTTACCTCCCTGGAATGCCTGGCTCGAAATCACCTTACCCTACTACTAATGTCCTCTCCCTCCTTCCCAGGCCTGGATAGGTCCCAAAAAGCCCAGAGCAGACAGGGTAAAATATTCTTCATACTACGTAGGCTGAGGCGTTGAAACTTCCTTCATAATAAATTAGGAAATAATTATCCAAAGTGATACAATTTTTTGCTGACATTTTAATTAGTAAAAGGCCAAACATTTTGAAGAAAACGAGGAAAATGCACGTTTTCAGTCTCATTCTCATGTGCGCCTGTTTGAATTCGGATATGATCCTCTGTCCTGCATCGTGTGCAAATAGGCAAATATTGATCGGCCAATAAAGTTCGTCGTTGTATTTAAGATCCATATAAAATCGAATAAGATTCCCTCGAAATCACCGTTTATCTTGCTTTTCTGTGAATTTGATAAAAAAAAATGACTGCCATCGTGTCCTCCGTATCTTGCGACTGTCATGTGACATAGCTGATGACCTCGAAGTTGTGATCTCTTCTTGTCACGGCAAGGTCTTTTCACATAAAAGTCCCACGAAATTGCAAGAAATTGTTAATTGCAAGGGAATCCTATCTTAAATACTCGAGTTATAGACATGTGATAATTCGTATTTTTGTTTTTGTAATGATGAAATTTATTGGCTTGGTCAGTCTTAAAATACAGAGTTTTTGGTCAGAAAGATGTCAGTGTTACTAAATTCTACGATTTGTGTTGACGCCCGATTACAGCCCTCGCAACTTCGGTGCTTCGACAGATATGGAGGGTTAAAATCCAGCTACACGAGAGTAAACCAGATTCTATCTTGAATGAACATGGCTTCTAAGTATGTTTTACGTTTTAATTTGACAGTCGCCCGCATATATATTTTCTGGGTTAGTAGAATGAAAACCCACAAGTGCTTTGTTTACGAGTTTACTAACAATAGGTAATTCGAAAATATGACTTTCTCGAGTTGAACTTCACATTGATAATATGTATTATGAGATTTCTCAGATGAGTGGACATTTGCACGGTTGAGACTAACACGGATGAGTTAAACAAGAGATGGGATTGATACAGCTTTCCCATCACATCCCCTGTATCGGAATTAAACAACCCTCTTCTCACCATTCAATTCACATAAATGTGCAACTGAGGTATTTAGCTGCTGGAGCAATATCGATTGAGCAATTTCATAGATATATTTAAAGTATTATAAACTAAACACGACCCCTCGAGTTATCATCCAAATTGGCCAAATGAGTATACAGATAGACCTATTAAACACAGACTGTGTGTTCCAGTAGACGCCCTCGAGGTTCATCCATTAACAGCAGATGACTTAATCCGCCCTTTCCTTATTACTCCGTGGACAATGCTGTCTGGCCCCGGTGGCGACAACAGGTGCACAGCACGTGGGCTACCTGGTGAGTCCATGTTCGTTCTTATTATCTCTTCCCTATGTTTATAACATGGACGTTTTTTCAACTATTAATGAAATGGTGAAAATTTGATAACATGGATCAGATATCAGATATGTCATATGAAAAAAAATATAAAACAACATAATCCAAGAGAAAAAAAATCAAGCAAAAAAATAAATAAATAAAAAAAAATTCTACAAAAAAAAAAAAAAGATGAAAAAGAAGAAGAATAGAACAGTTCGACCATGGCAGAGAACCCACATGTGGAAGAAAATTATAAAGATGTGGTTCCTTCCTACAAAATGCATTCTAGATGGCGGTGAACCCCATGCTAGAAGTGAAGCGTGGTTTTTTTTTACTAAAGCGAAATATGCTGTGAGGGTGGCTTCCGACAATTTGGAATTTTCGACTAGGCTAATCGCTGCCAGACTGGAATCTACGGTCAGTGCGACTGGAGTATGCAGAACCTTACAGTCTCTAGGTCAGTTTCTGAAAGGGGATGAGTCGTTCACCATTGTAATGGAACATCCGAAAACACTACTACTCCACGCCACCTACCCTAACCCTCCCCCCCCCACCCCACCCCCATCACGCACACACATTTCCCGGGAAATCTGTAACTACATATTTGAGGAGTAAATACTATCCTCAGACTCGATTTATGGAAATGTGATCAGGTATGCATGGGATATGCTGTTTCACAATATCAATAACGGTAGTTGCAATCGCCATTTCAGATGGAAGAATGTCGAAATGAGTGATACTTTAATCCAAGGGATGCAGGCGGACGGACTCGGGTGTGGGGGGGGGGGGGCGTTGGAGGGGGGGGTTGGTCAGAGGACAAAATATGTCAGAGTACATCAATATTTATGGCAATTGACAGAAAAACATCTTCAATTGAACAAGATTATCTTTGTGAAATGATTGGCCATGGAGGTTAGCAATTGTTCAAATTTTCTTTTACATTCTGCTATTCTTCTTAGACTGCTCTCATCGGCAAGAACCCAGTCAAATAAAATCTCGACAGACCGACATGTAAAGGAAATGCACGTTCGAATGGCATGCTCTGTCTTCCCATTCCAGATTTTCCGACGATTAAGTCTTTAAGCCAAGCAAAACTTTTCATCTTACTTGACTTTCTTCAAGCCGATATAGTTATAGATAAATACATGTACTGTTATGCTTTGATATAAAATTGTTGTCCCTCTTTTAATCCGATGAGCCAAATACAAATTAAAGTTCTTGTTGAGTGGCAGTCCGAGCTTCCTATGACCTTTCAGTCACACGACGGATAATTTCGGATTTTCCGTCGTGTGGCTGAAGGGTCATATAGGAAGCTCGGACTAGTTGAGTGGCTTTAGTTTAGTGTGGTGAGTTACTTAATTATTTCAAGTGCGATTTATTTGAAGTGCAAATGCCCATTAAACCCAGCTAGCGTATCTAATTCCGTTTAACCCTATCTGGCCTGGGATTTTCGGGACCTGTCCAAAACTTTGCGGTGGGGGCAGAAAATGTATAAAAATCCAAGATGGCCTCTGTGATGACGCCACAGTGACGTCATTTTCGCAACAGGCATTTTTTGGTCGTTTTTTTAATTTTTTTTTATTTATATCATTTATCCACAAACACTGCTTGATAAATTAGCAAAAAATAGTCTGATATAGACTAAAGTAGTTTTCGTAGACTTTTTCTCGCAGACGAAAACACCATTTTCCTGGTACCCCATGCCCACATGGCTGAAATTTTTAATTTATCCGTGATCCTCGATCCTCTTGGGGGGGGGGGGTCGTCAAAATAGGCTCAAAATAGCCCTAACATGATAATCTACGGAGTGTCAGCTCTCAAGTTTTTGTCCGTCAGGAGATGAGTATAGAAAGATTGGCAAGGGGGGGGAGGGGGGAGGAATGCCCAACCAGGCCTGCACGCTTAAAACTAAAGTGTTGAAACCTACTCGTAAAGTGTTGAAATAACCCTTTAAGTGTGTCCACAGGGACAACACTTAAAGAGCAGTCCCTGTGGACACACTTAAAGGGTTATTTCAACACTTTACGAGTAAGTTTCAACACTTTAGTTTTAAGCGTGTGGTAGGGTTAAGTCGGTGCTAAGGGCCGTGTGGTTACTTCATAGTCTACGAACAGCTGCAATAAAAGCGCGACTGGGATACCAAAAGTGTCGAGGAAGACTTTCCTGTGGAGTCGCCAGCTGGGGTCAACTTTTCCCACCGCATACATCTCAGCAATTCTGTATTAGCTGGTTTGGGCGAAACGGAGGATCCATTAAATAATGTCTACACTAGATACTCTGGTACGTTGAATTATGACTAGACAGAGCGGACACCTAAATAAATACATTTCCGCCGTTAATTAGCAAAATATACCCAATTATTCCATATACTAAGAGAATATACACATAACCTGTGAACTGTGGTATACTCACTAGCCTGGCGAATAATAATTAGGCCAGCAGCCGACTTTTACACGAGTTCAGACATTTTACTAACAAGCTAGTCATCTACGTGACCTTATTCCAGCGAATGTCGAACTCTTATCGTTAAAGAAAATGTACTCGTCGTCTTTGTGAAATTACCTTCGTTAGAATAAAACAGCACAGAACCATAATGTTGTACGACATACTGTAAAGAAGGGGGTATACTGAAATCCTGTGGGATTCATTAGTGCAAAATGCCTCGACTCTTTTAATATGAAACCATTGAACATGTCTAACTGATCGGTTATTCAACCCACCAGATTTCCGCCAGCATGCAGGGATCTTCCCAAAGTGAAGGGAAAATAATTTGAATACTCAAATATATACAGTGAATTGTTGTTTTTGATGAATAAAACCCCCCCACAAAAATAGGATATTCCCCCACCTTTTCATACACTACAAATGACGTAGATATCATAAAAAAAACGTTCTATGTATACATTAACAGTACTAGTAGTTCAGCTCCTTTTATTAACATAGGGAGGTCGCGTGCCCTTTCTATACTACTCCTCGCGCACTACTCATCGCGCATGCGCAGTCGACCCATTCTACTGTAGGGTGCAAGCCTGGCCCATGGAATCTCAGGTAGTGAAAACCCCAGGTCTCTCGCCCCAACCTATCCCGCGCCACACCTATGCGACCCGCTGTGCAGTGAGTAAAGCGGAGGAGGAGGAGGAGGAGTCGGACACACCACGGATTATACTAGGGAGATGTCTCTATTTATGTCACCTGGGAAAATTAACAGATAACCGCAAAGCCTAGGTAGTTTTCTGAGAACAGAACACGGATAAAGTGTTGAATGGTCACCGCCATTATCTAGAGTGACGATTTATTATGTAACAAGACATAATATAATTATGAATTGAAGGTATAGAGGTTTAGTTGAAATCGTTACTTATACATGAGAATCCTTATCGAGTTTTGAGCACTTAGCCTTCGTAATGTTAAACAGTTTTTAATAACTCAGCAAAGGCGAGGGGGCAAACACAGCTAAATAGTCTACTTCCAGCAAGTCTTACGAACAATCCTTCTCTGTTAAACTGCATGCTACGGAGGTTTCATGCACTTCTGCCCATAGTGACATACCTCGAGTTAAATGTAAGCTAGCCCATGTGCCTGTTGTTTAGCCCCATCAATGTCATTGGGTGAGGGTACCCAATTTCCATTTATTATAGGATGATTATCACATGATTATTTCGGGCAAGTTCTTCATGAATCGTGGACCATTTCAGCGGAATTTAGGAACGTTGGTATCAAACAGTCTGCAGAAAATGCCTATATTTATTGTGAGAAAATAACATCTTCAAAGTTGTTTGATTTGTTTCGGTAATTTTTTTATACTGTATGATACCTGTTTTTTGACGTTTTGCCAAAATGACGTTTTATTATGTAACAAGACATAATAAAATTATTAATTGAAAGCATAAAGGTGTTCGTTAATAATGCTAATTGTACATACGAGACTCCTTATCCAATTTTGAACACTTAGCCTTTTGAATATTAAACAGTTCTTTGATAACACAGCAAAGATGAGGGACCAAAACAGCTAAATAGTCTACTTCCAGCAAGTATCACGAAATAGCCTTCTCTGCTAAATTGCGTGCTGCGGAGGCGCTTCTGCCCATATATAGTGACGTAGATCTAGTCAAATTGGAGCGGACTCACGTGCCTGTGGTCCAGCCTCATCAATGTCATTGGGTGAGAGGACCCAATTTCGTCTAATTATAACATTATAAAAAATATGTCACGTGATTATTTCGGGCACATTCTCCATGCCGCACATGGACCGTAACAGTGGAGTTTAGGAACGTTGGTATCATACAGTCTGCGGATGGATAGTATTATATCCCGATCTATTATTGACATTGATTGAAATCATCCCATTATTCATTCGATGTTATGATTGCCACTCGACGAGATATGTATACGTCGTATACACGTGATTATGTATGTCATAATATCTGCTTCCAAAATAATGGTCTCCTGTCGAAACTAAAGGGACTAGAATAAACGACGATGGAATTGATAAATCGCCACACAGATAAACTATCTCGCCATCGCCGTTTCATCTCTCCCTTGCAAATGTTTTATTGGTGAGATAATTCTGCTTTCTTGTGTTGCCGTGTTATGCTGTTAAACCCACATCTGAACCACAAGCTGATATTTTGGCGGCATTGTACCCAAGGATATATCCGCGTAAGAAATCCAATATTTACTCTGATACTCTAATCACTACGACCACATCGCGTTCCAATGACACTAGATGTTCTGTAACCGACTTTGAAGGCATTGTATAACGATTTTGATTGGTTGCTTCTTTCTTTACATATGTCGTTTTTGCTTTCGTATTTGGCTATGAATGGCGACCTGGATGACTCGACGATGTGACCCAGATCTCCGGTCCCAAATAAGACAGTACTGCATATATACAATAATATACCGACATTGTTCAAGATCCGGCCTAAGGGAGAGTGGCCTCCTGCAGAACCTAAGAAAGACCACGTGTAATTTCTACAGCCAACCTTGTACCGTAAATGTTCATATGTTCACACCTTGACGTCTTCCATGCCTTCGCATCCTCAGCAAGTTAAATTAGGAATCACTGAGGGTGCGATAATGCTACGAGAAAGCGTCTTTCCCTACCGCCGGTTTGTTCAGGGGACCATGAAATGTCTCTGTTCGGTGTAAGATACCCGGATGAGCCATGCTACAATGAAGTTTTAATTACTCTCCTAGGGTTTATGTATCACTTTTCCATATTGAATATAAGGCGTTTGCTACCTTACTGCATAGGTTACAACACATATAAGGGAAGTGGGAAGAGGTGCCGACATACTGGCAGAGCCACATGACTTCACAGTATAGTCTTCAGGTTAACATATCTAACGATTCGTGATATGTGTTGTATCTCAGGTACGCTTTTATTGTACCTGTTCATGTGGCAACTTGGAAGATATTATACCGGCCAGTTGGTTGAACGCAGACACAAATGTAATGAACAGCTGAACGCGGAGCATCGGCCAGTCAGGCCCGTTAATAACTTGTGTGTGTAACCGCGGAACAAATGCCTGTTTTATCGTTCATTAACTAGACATTGCCTAGATGAATGACGTTAGAGAGGATCCAGACAATTCCAATTTTAAGTCAACTGCGCATGTTTCTGCACATCTAATAAAACAGCGATATTTAATGGAAATTTAATAGAAAAGGAAAATATAACAATTTACGAGAACAGTTTGAATTGGATCTTGTGTTTTCCAAATTTTAAGGCAATAGGACCTCAATGAAGGAACGCTGGCAAATTGACTTAGCGAAATCAGGTTAATTTGTTCTCATGACCATGGTTTCCCATGTTGGCATCCTACTGTCCCGATTTTTATTAGATTTTGCAATTCAGCATTGTTCCAGAAAGATATTGAGGCATTTTGGGGAAAATGACATTTTAACTTCTTAGAAAATATGTGATAGAGGCATTTTTCATAGAATTCTCATCTAATCGCATATATTAGTATATGGTAAAACCAATATAGTATACCATAAAAATTCCCCGAATATGCAAAAAATTAGCGTGGTGACCCCTGAATTTTATTCTATATTTTGAATGTTAAAGGTTTGAACTATCTCTTGTTGAAATATAAGTAAAATGACATTTTATTTTCCAATTGTCTGGAACCTCCTTAAGGATGTCCGCTGGTGGTAAATCAAAGTAATTAACTTTTTGAATAATGTGTGTTGTTGCATTCATAAGTGTGTAATATGAGGAAAAACAAAGAAAAAATACAGGTTGGTGTGCATTTCTAGCTGTAACTGACCCATGCTTCATTTGATAACCCAGAAAACATAGGGAATAGCCCTAGTTTTGAAGCATATTCATTTAGTATTTAACTTTTTCTTATATTCCAACTGTTTGCAGTTACAATGTCTAGCAAAATTTATCAAACTGGGTGGATGTTGCTGTATAAAATTCTCAGCTAGAAGGCTTTTAAATGAAATTCCTATCTCTTAACCAAGGGAAGGGAGATAACCTAATAGGAAAAACAGGCAAAATGGCCGCCACAGCCAAAATCACCAGCGGACATCCTTAATTATTACCCAAAGATCGTGATTATGTTACATGTCACTGTAACACCACAGAAATAATGATATTATATAGAGACGATGTTAGAAATTCATCACGCACCTACCAGACGAGTTCGACTGTAATTTAACGCGCTGAGGAGGTAGCTGAGGACGGTTTCAAAAAGAAATAATGCTGCTACCATATACCACATTGATGAAATATTCTCCTCGAAATATCAAAAAGGAAAGATTATATGCAATAAGCTTCAAGTCTAACAGGTCTTCACCCACCGAAAGCGCGAAACGATGCGATTATATATGCAGCGAGCCATCTGTTCATATTGGCAGTGCTGCTATATTTTTTGAGGCCATGCCTTCTCTCTGAAAATGCCTAGTTTTATTGTTTGACGATGATATCATCAAAGTTGTTTGTTTAGTTTCAGTATTTGTGAAGCTACTATATTATACCTATTTTTCGATTTTTTGTTGTATTGCCAATATCAAAGCATTGCTCAGTATCTAAGCGTGCACTCTAGACTTCTTCAATTCAGCAGGAAATAAACAATGGGGTCTCCTCTCCGGCCACCAATAGTAAAATAATCTTTAACGTCAACCTGTTATATCCATATATCGTCTTAAAGAGAATGCTGTTATCATTGTTCCAGGGCAAATGCCATTTATGTAGTAAAAATGAATCCCTTGCAAACCCAGCAAATCTGCAAGAGCGATTTCAATGAAATATATTGTCTCGTCTCCCAAGTCGAGTGACCAATTTAAAATGGTGAGAGAAAACACAGGAACATTGACCTACCAGTTTCTGGCTTTGTTTTTTGCCATAAATGACTCAAGATTTTCACGCTTACCAAAGGTGCATAACTGAGGCCATTGACACGTTACTCACTGACCCCGGCCAATTTGTAGGGGAACCCAGCCGTCAATTCGCATAGGTGCGTTGAAATACTGACAATATCCAACAGGATGGTACCATAGATATCGGCTACTACAAACGTAGGGAGAATTTTCATTAGGTGAAATACGGTTGGACTCACTTATTATGAAATCATAATTATAATGTGCATAATTATAATATTATAATATAATTACAATAAATTTATAATCATAATGAATTTGATATTTTTGGAACATCATGATGCCTTGCCGGAATTATTGAAAGCTGTTGACGACCTCTCTCGCAGGAAACTAGCCTATGTATATGTATACTATGATTTTTTTTATTTGGTGCTAATGCTGTTATATGGAATATAAAATATTTCTTTGGATTATTGGCGCGGAGATTCTTTAATGGACGACGGCTGAATTATGAATGACGGGCGAGACGCTTGTAATCAGAGAGTTTATTTCTACGCAACTGTGGTGCGCGTCCAAACAGTGGCGCGATGTCACGTAGGTAATGGCATCGTTTCGCGCCTTCTACGGTCAGATAGTTCGATATCACGACGTCCATACTGTCGCATCGTGCAGATAACAAATGGTGATTTCCAATTTCCTTTAAATCAGATCTATGCAGATGTTTCTGTCATATCTAGAAACTTTAAAAGGCTACAAAATTAGTCATCAATACATAGACGAAAACGTGTATTGGGGATATCCAAAGCTTTAAGTGAGGTGGTCGATGTCATGTTTGTATCTTGATCCGAGCAGAGGAATAAAGCACAAATAAAAAACTCCTTATATCTCACATTTTGGCAACAGGCTTGCCATATTTGACTTTTTGTTTAAGGTATGTATGATAGGGTATGAAGAATGTTAACTTTCACTCAACTTCACAAATCGTTGTTCCAATAACTGTTTGGGAATGCTATACAACCAAGTGCCTTCACTCCAACTTCTGATTTGTGGTGATGAGTATGGCAAAATACGATCGTAGTGTTTGGGATCTCTGGCACCACGATTCTTAGTTGAATTCCACCCGAGCCTGGTGTCGTAATAACACCATGTTATACAATTTGGTCATGATATGAATAATCAAAAGCGAAAGTGCGATTAGTTAGTTATATGCAACTGCCATGGCATTCTGCGATAGAGTGAGGTATCATGGATATGTGTTTTCAGTAAGTGTTTCATACCTTCACGCTATCACATCAGCCGGAATATCTGTCTGTCTGACGTGATAACATACAATGGTAGTGAGGAGATGACCCTGTAGTAAAGCTTAACCAGATACTTAGTTCAATTGATACTGGAGCTGGCGGAAACGGATTCCGGTTTCCATTAGCAAAGTAGCTCAATCAGTGGAAAGACCTACTGACTACACATGACTCCTTTCATACGACGACGAAGGACATACACTGGTATTTTAGCATGGATGATAATTGGTACCTGCCGGCCACGCTTCATGTCTCTACTTTTGAAAAGGAAAAGGTTAAGGTGGCTCGCTATAGTTTCTTAGAAGTTCACATAATTCCTTTAAAATTTCGTGATTACTCAAGCTACCAATGCTGAATATAAAAATACAACAAACTACATTTTCTTGTGAGACAAAACATCAGTGAATTGAAGAAAAATACAAAAAACCTGTAAACTTACCTAAATTATGAAAAGAAATGTTTCTTTTTGGGGTAATTTTCCCTAATGTTATATCAGGACATTCCCAAACTTCCTGCAATATTTCTTTTCGTGAGGATAAAATTGCACAGGAAATCATTTCATCTTCTGGAAAAGGAATTACGATATTCCCAGCCCAAATATCAATATCAAGTCCACAGAAATCTTCTCTAATTCTTTATACATTTATTGGAGAAGGTGAGCAGTACAATATATCTAAAAATGAGAATATCAAAGACAATTTTTCGTAAATCTGGATTTGTATCACCCCCCTCCAATGTGAGATACTCTGATTAATCTGCCACCCCCACCCCCCCCCCCCAATATTTTTGACGTTCTCAGATTTCAACAAGTTCAGCCTACATACGTCTTGACCTTTCTGATGCCGTGACGCCATCTATCGGCGAGGCTGTGAAATGAAACTCCCGCGATCCACCTTAATTGTCATTATGGTGTTTTTCTCGTTCTTCTTACACGTGAATATCTCAATTTATATCATCGTTATCTTGGGGTATGACGTGACACCTTTACAATCAAGAAGTGTCACCGATAGCAATTTAATAGCTAGGCGCTAGCTTCCAACCTCATTGGTTATTCATCAATTATGATCAGTCAAAAGAAAAATGCTGATGTGAAATTCTTGCGCACCGAAATAAAAATATAAAAAATGAAGAAATGGACGAAAATATCACGTGTCTGGCACCCAACATTACTGTCTTGTTTTATTTCATCTATGATAATCTGCTCGTGGGGTTAGGCAAATTTGCTCAAAATGTTTCAATATGACATGCTAGAAAGTTTGAGATATGGTTAGGATATGGTTATGCGGAATTAAACACAAATTATGAAACGTAATTCTTTTATTTTGTCACCAGTGGGTGAACTTGTTAAATTGAATTGAATTGAATTGAATTTTTTTATTCACCAACCGAGAAATTGATAAAATTAACATATGATGTAATGATATATACACAGAATTCGATAAAGAAGAAGGATATGGTGATCGACGGTGATCGGCGGGAGAAAATCTCAGGGGGCTTGTGGTATCCCAATATAATACGAAAGGCATATACATTTAAAATACAAGCGTCTAGTCATCCTTTCAACTTTCAGCCGTCGTCATTTAAATAATCTCCGCGTCTATAATCTAAATTATATAATCTAAATTACAAGCGTCTGGTCCGTCATTCATAATTCAGCCGTCGTCCATTAGAGAATATTCGCGTCCTATTCCATATAACAGTATTAGCACCAAATTAAAAAAGACAACCATGTATACATAAACATAGGCTTGTTTCCTGTAAGAGAGAAGCGGTCAACAGTTTTCAATGATGCCGGCAAGACATCATGATGTTCCAAAAATATCAAATCCGTATCACTGATCAGTATTCTCAATCCATAATATTCGTTGCAAAGTCGTCATCTAAAGAATGATGTATCTCAGTCACGCTTTGATTGTGACTGTTCATATGAGTATCATGAGGATCTTGAAGTACATGGGTTCATACGGCCCCTAGCCCCGGGTTAAGCGGAATTAGACACAAGTTACGAAACGTAACGCCATAGATCGTGCGCGCTACGCTCGTATTTTGCTATCAGCATGCGATATGTATCGCCAAATTTGAGAAAATTTGAGTGGGGGCGCTTGATGGTGTAGCCCTGTATTATAAGTTTCTGCAACAATGTTTTGTGACGTTGATTAAAATCTTCACATTTAACACAGGATCTAGCAAATGCTACTAGGCGTGATATGTATACGCCATATGCAGGTCCCACTGGAATATTACTGTCCAGAAAGGAATAGTTAACGATGTCGAAATTGTAATCATCTCTTTTGTCATACAGTCGACGAGAGAGAAGGCCCGCTTCATTTTTATAGAGATATAGGTCTAAGTATGATGTGCCTGTATCTGTAATTTCCTTCAAATCCAGTCAAGGTGGATATATCCTTCACTGCGTCATTTATATAGCGATTATCCACAGCGAGAAGATCGTCCATATAGCGTTTGGTGAATGAGAAGGAACGGGCTTTGAATGGATCGGTTTTTGAAAGCGCCTGCATATAGTCATATTCATAAGAGAACAGATATAGGTCAGCCAACAGGGGTGCACAATTAGTACCCATTGGAATACCTATATGCTGCTGATATATTGTGTTCACATTTCACATAGATATTATTAATGTGAAATTCAAGCAACTTTATAAACAAAGAAAAATCCCATGAATGATATCTCCTGTATGTCGTAGAGCTAAAGAATGCTTTATGGCTT
>JAVTVY010039211.1:0-16210 GCA_036873755.1 Hanleya hanleyi | reverse complement strand
ATGAAAACTCAAAAATTATTTGTAACTCAAAATTAAGATTTTAATATCATAGATATAATAAATCATTTTCGTTTCCTAGGAAACTATAATAAGAAACCAGACATACCATATACGATGCCAACAAAATAATATAATTTCACACAGTGAACGTACATGTACTAAAAGTAATGTAGAGAACATCCGAGGTGAAAAGCTGTTTCAAAACAAACTTGAGTAATGATAATAAGCAGCCTCTTCTCAAGCGTATATTAAATTGAGTTGTAGATATTTATAATCAAGTTATTGAAAGAATAACAACCATATACAGAAACTATTAATTTACCTTGGGCCTGGGATGGTTTTGTATGAACAGGTTGTGTTGTATTTGTATTGTGGCAGTTTCCTTGTCCCGCACTGTAAACCATTGCTGGCAACAACTTTGACAAGATCGTATCGTTGATCACTGCTCCAATGTCCAACCCATGGTCGCGCATGAGGGTCTCCGTATCCAAACACTGTAAATTGAATAACAGAAGGACTATGCTGATACGGCTTAATCAGAAAACCAACAGAAGTCGAATATTCGCAGAGAATTTGTCCAATAGAGGTTTTTTGAATATCTGGATGAAAGTATTCAACCTGATTAAAATTAAATCCCATCTGCTCCCCCATTTGGAAATTAAATCCCATCTGCTCCCCCAACTAGCAGTTAAACCCTGTCTGCTCCACCACTTGCAAATTGAATCCTATCTGCTCCCCGCATTTGAAAATTAAATCCTATCTGCTCCAGCATTTGGAAATCAAATCCTATTTGCAACCCCTATTTGAAAATGAAATCCTGTCTGCTGCCCCACTTCGATATGTCGCTGTAGATGACGCCAGCATGCAAATGGGGGAGCATATATGATTCGATTTTAACTAGATTCGATAATAATTAGAAGTTCGAACATTTCCTATCCGATATTGATACACAATAGCAATTCCTTGGCCGAAAAGACAAATTGTGACTTATTGTTAAAAGAACCGGTACACTGAAAAATCATCAGATGAAGATATAAGATAAGACAGCTTTATTTAACGTCGATATTCGACACAATATTACATTAGTCCAAGAGGGACTAGAATAACCGACAAATCATTAAAATTACATACATTAAACGCATGCATCACGTTAATTATTATACTCACTCACTCACTCACTCACTCACTCACTCACCCTCTCACTCATTCATAAAATTAGCTATGACTTTTAGTCAGCGTTTGAATCAAGCCACGAAAAAGCTCAAAGCAGTAAGCATTCTCGGGACACAGATCCGTAATAGGGTCTGAGAATTATATGACAGCTTCAATGATTTGCTTTACTTCCAATTTGATGGCCCCAATCGGCTATATTCTTTGTTATTCATAAAATGAAAAAAAAAAGAAAAAAAAATTAACCGACTTTTATAGAACGTCGACCTGTATGACTAGATAACGTTGATCCAGATACCCGGTCCCCAATAACACAATATTACATATACATACCTGTACACCAAGTGTAATGCTGACAAGAACAGAAAATTCGTAAGCAACTGAATATCGATAACACTACCGAATCAGCGACTTTTGAGATGTGGCAGAAAACACAATTCGCGAACTACTTCCATATATAATAACCGAAATCCCAAAAATAATTTTATGCACAGCCAGAAAAAAGGTGATGGCCCCACCCTTCAACGTTGATCAGACCTGGTGATCATATTTAAAAGGTGATGACCCATCACTCTTCAATGGTGGAGGCCATCACCTTTTAAGGGCGATGATTTTGCCTCATCACCCTTAAATGGCGATGACCTGAATTTACAACCATTGCTCATCACTCTTCAGAGGTGATGGCCATCATTTTTAAAGGTGAACATAAAAAAGGGTGATGATTCTAACTAATCAGCTTTTCGGGGTGATAGTTATCACCTTTTTTCTGGCTGTGTGAAACGGATATTTGTAGAGGAACCAACAAGTCTAATATATGACGAGATGTCTTTCACGGAGTACAATAATTTCTAAGGATTATTTTTTTTTTGCTAAATTTTAAGAAAGGTTTTTCAAATCATAGCCTGGGATTGTATCAAACATGAACTAAAACTCTTTCTTTTCGGACCAGACGTTTCAACAAAACTGTCACAAATAATGACCCATCTAGTTGTCAGGGTGTTTAATGGTAAAACAGGCTGTACACTCTAAGAATTGGTGATTTTCTCGGTTTTCAGATATGTTTTTCCAGTGGTTCTCTGAAAATCCAAATGAAGGTTTTTGCAGATTAAATGCCCATGAAATTTGATTTACAAAAATCCGGAAGTGGTTCTATAAGTTCGGTACATCGGCATTTAAACTGCAAAACCTTCATCTTCAATTGTATTTTCAGAGAACCACTGAAAAGCCAATATCTTGGTGAAAAAAAAGTATATAAGTATAAGTCCGCTATATCCTTATATTTTCATTCGGTCGCAGACCTTTTGGCTATTGAAATTTCAAATGATGAATGTGTATTTTTAGGCCTATGCAAGAAGGGAATACACGACAGTCTGATATACCAGATTAATCACGTCAAGAATAACTTCCCTCAAGACACGGTCTCTGTCTAGGCAAATTTTATTCACCTTGATAAGAGAATGGCCCGGATATTGGATAAGTTCACTGCGAATGTTTGAGTCAACACGATGTTACATTGATTTCAAAACAAACTCGATTTGATTTCAACACAAATGTTCTGTGTTAAACCATTTAAAACAAAATGATAAAAAATATAAAAAAATATATAACAAAATGTTTGTTTAAAATGTTGGCAGGCCGCGAGACATGATAATGTTATGAGTATTCTAGCTTATTTGTGGTTATTGCAAGCGTGTCTGGTCGTTTGTATGCCAGTTTGCCCTATTTTTTTTTATACCTGTACTAAAATATGTCGCGTAGTTCCGGAAAGATGACTGAACTTCAACCACTATATCATATTAAAAATAGACACGACGTCTAGAAATGCATGTCGCACTAGCGATGTTTAGGCACCCTCTCACCTCAGGGTATATTACGATCAATTTTCCGGACATTGTGGGTTGGAAGACCAAGCCCGTAGGCTGGTTTGACAACGGGGGGGTTCGGTAGATATTGCGGAACTCCTAATGCGAGCGCCGCAGGCGCGAAGCCCGGCTAGGGGGGTCCGGGGGCATGCCCCCCCCTGAATTTTTTTTAAAATTTAGATGCCATATGGCGCGTTCTGGCGCATTTTGACAGCATATTTTCGACATCCGCCAACTGCATTTTTTCCGACTGATAAATTCAGTATATGACTATAATCGACTCGTTGTGTGAATGATAATCTTGTCGACTGGGAGATGGTTAATATTCAACCATTTGATCAAGATTATTATCATTAACTCCTCACTCCGGTGTGGTGGCTAAGAATGGGGATAAGTGTCCCGTTTCCTATCTTTTTATTGAGTGAAGAGTGTCCAACCTCTGGAGATATCTGGAGAAGAGTGTCCTTGCACTCTTAATATGGGATATTCTTAGCCTCCACACCGGCCTGCCGATATATTTGTGCCACTTCAGTTCACACTTGTTACGATCTGGTAAAGAGATGGATAAATCACGCCAACAATTCCTCCGATTGAGCCATCCTATTATCAAGGAACTGGTCCATGTTTATTACTGTATATTTCGCCGCTATCTGTCATAAAGAAAATATGTCAACCAGCAAAGACTTGATCACGTTAAGAATAACAATGTACAGCGCCGGCGGAAGCTCCCAAAAAGTGGGGGGGGGGGCTCGACTATCATAGCACTTTAGGCGAGGGTCCAGGGGCCGCCTAGGCCCCGGAAGCTCCGCGCTCCTAGATGGCTGTCGACGCATTCTGGCCGATTTCCGGCATACAGAACGACGTGTCATCACTATATAATCAACTGCATTTTGAGATTGTTTTTGTGATATTTTCTCGTCATTTAGAAGAAAAATTGAGTTGATAACTTTTGAATGTAAAAGAAGTATTTTTTTCTTTCCAAAATTCGAGCTATACGCAGTGATCTCGAAGAAAGTAACATTTCAGCAGAGGGTTGGAGAGCGCTGACGTGTTTGAAGAGAAATATGTGAACACAAAAAAAGAAATAATATGAACGTAATTTTGATTTCTAAATTAAGCAGATAATTGTCCAATAAAGCGAATGCAATTTCTATGTAAATTAACATCTAAAACAGTTATTGGTCATTGTGAACGGAACAGAAGAATGAGCAAATCGGAGCATTTAACCCAAACAGCAACGTGCCCCTCCAGTGCAAAGTCATCGCTCCGTGAAAACCTGGCCTACAGGGCGGCGCGAAGCGCCGCGGGGGAAAAACCGGCCTGTTTATCTGGTCACATTAGGACCAAAATCATGAAAAAGTCACCCAGCTTTTGTTGAAACTGGGGGGGGGGGGGAGCCCCCACCCTCTCCAGCTGAATGTGTAGCAATGCCAGGTCAATCGCTCCTGGCCCATGGATGCCCGCATGAAGGTCCTTCCGTGCACTCTGAATTTTTTTTCCCCGGCAGCGGAACTCGGTCTGCTCTGCGGGGGGGTGCGTACGCACCCCCCGAACCCCCCCAGCCTACGGGCCTGCACATTAACTGTAGAATATAGAGGTATTGTATATACACATTAGCTGTAGAATATAGTGGTATTGTACATACACATTAACTGTAGAATATAGAGGTATTGTACATACACATTAACTGTAGAATATAAAGGTATTGTACATATACATTAACTGTAGAATATAGAGGTACTGTACATACACATTAACTGTAGAATATATAGGTATTGTACATATTAGCTAGAATATAGAGGTATTGTACATACACATTAACTGTAGAATATGGAGGTATTGTAGTTGTACATACACATTAACTGTAGAAGATAGAGGTATTGTACATACACATTAACTAGAATATAGAGGTATTGTACATACACATTAACTGTAGAATATAGAGGTATTGTACATACACATTAACTGTAGAATATAGAGGTATTGTACATACACATTAACTGTAGAATATAGAGGTATTGTACATACACATTAACTGTAGAATATAGAGGTATTGTACATACACATTTACTGTAGAAGATAGAGGTATTGTACATACACATTTACTGTAGAATATAGAACAAATGTACGGTAAATCCTCTAATCATTCAATCACAGAAAATCATTGAAAGTCGCAACAAATTGTTTTGAAGGGGTACATGAGGGGGTGAGGTCAAAGGTCAATGTCACTGGGTCCCAGGAAATCATTGAAAATTGTTTTTTTCTTTCATGAGTGGATAGATTATGAGAAGATGTGTTGAGTACCAAAGTTGATGTCAAAATGTCAAAGGTCATGTTCATCCAGCTCCAAGATCAGGAAAAACAGTTGATTTGGTGTTATAGCCCTAATTCAGGGTCGGGGAATGTGCCCAGATTTCATGTATACCACCAAGTCGTGTCAAACAGATTCATTTTGAGGTGTGATCTCTCCAGTTCTAGATTGTGAATTGTGTCATCCATTGGATATACTATAACGTCCAGAGGGAAGAATCGCCCTGTTGGTTTTGAGGTTGAAAGGTCAAGGGTAAATCAATTCTCAAACGAGGCAATGCTGTATTTGAGAAAGCTAATTATTAAACTTCAAATTAAAATCTGTTGTTTTTGCAAGCATATATTAATAACAATTTGGGGTCTTGTTTTTGATGTCATGCTTTGGCCTGAACATTCCTGATGAAATATAAGATAAGTTATAACTCCACAAAATGCTAACTGTTAGTATCCAAGTCTAACCTGGCTCTGTGTAGATGACATGGGGTCTCCAATGGAGAGGTGAGAAGCTAGCCATTTCAGATATCCTGTTATGTCTGTGCTAACTGTTTGTGAATAATGAGCATGATTTAATATCCTCTGCAATGTGTATGAATAATTACAGCAGCCAACACCAGAAGAATGTCAAGCCATATGTAGAGGTGTCGTTACACCCCTGTGGAACAGTGATGAATACATGAGACCTGTTCATCCAGAAGATCCCATCTTACAATACGGTATTAAATCATACATATTAAATTGTCTCTATTGTATATATGATGAAGAGTAGGAAGCACAGATCCAGAACTGAAGTATACGGAATTCCAAGCCAGATTTATGCATTGCTGCATGCAGCATGCCTAATTCACATGTATACATCTGGGTTACATTCAAAGCCATGTCCAATTAACAGGTTACTTTCTAAACAACTGGAGGTATAAGGGTAACTTTTGCTTTGCTTTTGATTACTTCATCACACTCCAAACTATCAAGATGGAGTAACTTAAATATGTTGTAACAGTAATTTAGCGAAAGTAACTATAGTTTATTTGTTAATAGGCAACAGTATTTGTCATGTATTATTGTGCAAATTAAATACACCTCAATTTATTATTTAATACAATCCAATCCAAATATATATCTCCATAGTCTTCACCTCGTGGGGCTTCTGGGAATTGACCTGGGTTGTCGTTGTGCACACTCCAGGTCATGGTGAGAATAGGCCTCAGCCCTCCGGAAAGCTTGTCATAAGATGCGACTAACTGGGGTACCCGTGTGGTTTCCGGGTGTGGAAAGGAATAGGAAACAAACGTCGTGATATGATTGAAATAATGTTGAAAGTGACGTTAAATTCTATTCACTCACTCACTCCATTGTCTCCTATGGTAGGGAATGTGCCTTTGTTGGATATATTCACAAATTTATGTAGCAGTTTTCGCTAATGTAATATATGTGTAAGGATATGTAATACAGGTTAAGATGGCCTCCAAGATGGCTTCACACAAGCATGACAAGGTAGCAGTATGGTGCGTCTTTTTTAAAACATCTGTATTCAGTTACTATTTACAGGATAAATACAGTATTAAATCAATACCTTACCTAGATATAGTTTCACTTCAAACACCTGTGAAATATAACCCTGAAATGTAAACTCATGTACATTGTACACTGTAAGACTGATGTAAATTTTTATCGGGTAAAATTGTTCTGTTCTTATTTAGATATAGAGAGTTTACCTGATGATCTAATAGCTCGGTCCAGTGCTGACCAAGAAGGTCAGACAGAACAAACTGATGTGGTCACATTGACGAGGACTGAACACGAGACTTTATGTCAGAGAGCAGAGAAGGCAGAGTTACGATTTAAACAGGCAGAAGATGAACTGGTGCGAGTTCTACAAGATTTGGAGAGAGTCAGGTATGAGGAAGGTCATATTCTACATGATAACCACACTAATCCCATCTCCAATTGTATTCTTGTAAATGGTCACATCTGTCCATATTCTTATCTCAGATATAATAATGGGACAATTAATCTCGATATATCAGTTATGCTGTCCCAGAATCACCAGTTTTAGATGAGAAATGTTCTGATTTATTTCAACGGAAAGTTGATGAAATGATATAATAAACAGGACCTTACCTATGGTATTCCCTCTAATAATTCAATCCCCCTTTCAAAATTCAATCACCCCCAATCCTGGGGCCAAACTTTGATCGGCTGTTCTAATAAATTTTATCACCCTTAAAAATCATTGAAATAACAAAGAAATAATGTCACATTATGATTTTCAAGCATTTTTAAATCTTCCTGTTCTAATAAATTTGATCACTCCCTAATTTTGTGGTAGAAAATTTCCCTTCCATTGATTGAATTATTAGAGGGATTACTGTTTGTAGTTTCTCCATCACAAACTTCCCCCTGACTATAGGCTAAACTATAGCCTACCAAGGACATGGTCATGAGTGGTTGGACATCTGATTCGAAGTACATGTATACAGATATGCCTGTACATTTGATATTTTGCTGTAAATAAAAGGGTCTCTGATGTGATTCTCTGTTGTACAGGTGTGTGGCTAAGGACCTTATGTTGTCACAGCCGTGTACGGTCAGTCCTCGATCTAACAGTACCATCCAGACTCTAACCGAGGATGAGGATGATGCCTATTTCAGTTCGTACGCTCATTTCAGCATTCACGAAGAAATGCTTAAGGTTATTTGCACATTTATTAACAATGTTATGATTCACAGATTCCATTATCTCATTCGCTGTGCACCCGTGCCGATAGCTGTTGTTCTGTACTTGTTGGTGTCGGAGTACGAAGATACGGCACATTGTGTGCTATTATATGAACTTGAAGGATTTCTGTTGTTGATCGTTAAATGTTACACAAGACCTGAAATAAGATCGTTTCATGGCTTTGAAAACTGAACTAGTGAGTGAGTATTAAGATTTAACATTTCAACAAAATGTCAGCTCATCTCATCACATTCTTTATAATAATTTGATGTCATTAAATTTTCTATATATTTGTTTCAGTTTAGATTAATTTTTAAAATAATAAGTTTTCCTAAACAACCACCATGCCAATGATATCGATACTGGTCATTATTTAAAGTTGTGTTTGGTTTTGACTATTTCTCCAGGACAGGGTGAGAACGGAGAGTTATCGGGACTTTATTCACCAGAATGAGGCTCTGTTCAGAGATAAGATCATCCTTGATGTGGGCTGTGGCACGGGAATACTCGCCATGTTCGCTGCCAAAGCAGGCGCAAAACATGTTATAGCTGTGGATCAATCAGATGTCATCTATCAGGCTATGGATATCGTGAAGTGAGATGTGTCAATATTTTCAACCATTCGGTATTGTGTTAGAAGATATTTAATTAGGAGACTGACCAATGGGGGGCTTATACAATACTATGGGGACTTGCGCAACCAGCCAATTGGGGGCTTGCACAATACTCTAGAAACTTGCACAACTGGTCAATGGGGGCTTGCACAATATTCTAGAAACGTGCACAACCACCCAATGGGGGCTTGCACAGTACTACTGGGACTTGCACAACCAGCCAATGGGGGCTTGCACAATACTTTGGAGACTTACACAACTGGCTGATGGGGGTTTGCACAATACTATGGAGACTTTCACAACTGGCCAGTGTGGGCCTGCACAGTACAATTGGGGCTTGCAAAACCAGCCAATGGGGGCTTGGACAATACTATGGGGACTTGCACAACTGGCCAATGTGGGCTTGCACAGTACCATTGGGACTCGCACAGTACTATAGGGACTTGCACAACCGGTCAATGGGGGCTTGCAAATACTATGCGGAATTGCTCAGCGGCCAATAGGGACTTGGAAAATATTATGGGGACTTGCACAACTGGCCAATTTGGGCTTGCACAGTACTATTGGGACTTGCTCAATTGGGGCTTGCACAACCGGTCAATTGGGGCTTGCACAGTATTATGGGAGCTTGAACAATACTATTGGAACTTGGGCAACCGGTCAGTGTGGGCTTGCACAGTACTATGGGGACTTGCCCAACCAGCCAATGGAGGCTTGCACAATACTATGGAGACTGCACAACCAGTCAATGAAGGCTTGCCCAATACTATGGAGACTTGCACAACCAGTCAATTGGGGCTTGCGAAATACTAAGGGGACTTGCACAACCGGTCAGTGGAGGCTTGCACAATACTATGGGGGTTGCACAACTATGTATTCAATCAGCAGTCCTGATTTTCACTTCCGGTAACCTGTTTCACACCTTTCTGGCCCAGTAAACCAATCAATACCTAGAACTGGTATTTTCTGGTATTGGTTCGTCCACTGCCTCTATTGTGTACGTCTCCCATTCAAGGTATCTTTATAAATATGTAGTATTATCAGATTCATTCAAGGCAACTCTGATATTATGTCAAATGTATAGGTTATGAACATTTGATACCACAAAAAATTGTCAGCTTTAATATTTCAAAAATGTAATGTACCCGAGATACCTGTTTTTTACATGTAAGAAGTGCAAGTATGGTACATCTTTATTTAGGAAATAAGATTACTATAATTACCATTGCCCTCCTGTCTGTTATCTGCATGTATATATTCAACATTTGAGATATTTACTGACCTCTCCAGATGTAATGTACATGCAGTAATCTTGTTCAATTTATTTCTTCTTTAAACAGAGAGAATGGTTTAGATCAAATTATTACATTGAAGAAAGGTCGTCTAGAAGATGTGCAATTACCTGAAGAAAAGGTAACTGTAGTGTATTGAATCAAAAATCACCTCACCCAATCCTATATATTCTGCTAGCTCACATCGGGATACATTCATATAAAACAGTCAAGATCCCCCTTACAAAAAAATCTTATAGGATCCTATAAGATTCTGAAAAATCCTATAAGATTATTCGAAATCTTATAAGATTCTAAAAAATCCTATAAGATTCTGAAAAATCCTATAAGATTCTGAGAAATCCTATAAGATTAAAAAAAATCCTATAAGATTCTGAAAAGTCTTATAAGATTCTAAAAAAAATCCTATAAGATTCTAAAAAATCCTATTGGATTTAATAGGATAGAAATATAATAATCCTATTGGATTTAATATGACACTCCATAGGATCAATTGTATTAATGATATTAAGAAGAGTGGAAATTGGCCCTTGTGGATGGATTCTTCCCCACCTGGCTCTGTGCTCTACCCTGTATCTCTTGAACTAAGCATCATCCCCCATAATTCTATATATTCTGAAAGCTAACATCATAACCCACTCATATACAGTAGCAGTCGCAACCCCCAGGGATGGATCGTGACTCCCCAAGTGTCTGTGTTCTTATCAGCTACTACTCTCGGGGGAAAAGTCTTGAACCAACATTTATGCCCCACAGTGGTTTCACCATCCCCTGAATGTTTGTCTATTAATACAATTAGGGTAGACCCATCTTCACAAGTCAAGATAAATTTTACATCCTTGACAGAGGGTTTTAATACCTGGTACATAGTTCATGTAAGACGAGACACCGCTTTTCAATGTGACTTGACATGTTAGCAAATGAAACAATGACCAATCACTTGCCCATTTCCCACTGTTGGAAATTTGGGACATTTGCATGATTACATGCCATTTACCTTGATATTGCATCATTACATGCCATTTACCTGGATATTGCATCATTACATGCCATTTACCTGGATATTGCATCATTACATGCCAGTTACCTGGATATTGCATCATTACATGCCACTTACCTGGATATTGCATCATTACATGCCATTTACCTGGATATTGCATCATTACATGCCATTTACCATGATATTGCATCATTACATGCCATTTACCTGGATATTGCATCATTACATGCCATTTATCTTGATATTGCATCATTACATGCCATTTACCTGGATATTGCATCATTACATGCCATTTACCTGGATATTGCATCATTACATGCCATTTACCTGAATATTGGATCATTACATGCCATTTACCTGGATATTGCATCATTACATGCCATTTACCTTGATATTGCATCATTACATGCCATTTACCTTGATATTGCATCATTACATGCCATTTACCTGGATATTGCATCATTACATGCCATTTACCTTGATATTGCATCATTACATGCCATTTACCTGGATATTGCATCATTACATGCCATTTACCTGGATATTGCCATTTACCTGGATATTGCATCATTACATGCTGGATATTGCATTTACATGCCATTTACCTGATATTGCATCATTACATGCCATTTACCTGGATATTGCATCATTACATGCCATTTACCTGGATATTGCATCATTACATGCCAGTTACCTGGATATTGCATCATTACATGCCATTTACCTGGATATTGCATCATTACATGCCATTTACCTGGATATTGCATCATTACATGCCATTTACCTGGATATTGCATCATTACATGCCATTTACCTGGATATTTTTCATGGCTATGACAGCTAGGCCTGGATCTCTATTTCCAATTGAGTATAATTCTTATAATACCAGGATGCTGACCAACTCTAATTGATAAACTATACTGTTGCTGGATATTCTGTTAGATTCTACATATTTTTGTCCATTGATTTTAACAATATTTGACAACCATATCTATTATTGATGGAAATGAATACCCTGGGGGTCAGTCGATCGCTATTGGAAAAGAATTCAACCTGGTGAACTACTTTTCTGTAACACTCCCGCAAATGTGCTGATCAGGACTCGTAAAGCAGCCAAATGTACTTTCCTTGCAAAGAAAAGACCTGGTGTAGTAAAAGAGGTAGACCATGATGGAACAAGGATATTGATTTAGAATAGTTGAATACATTTGGTGGAATTGTGTTAAATCCTGAACCCATCTAGTCAATTATTTAACCAATCAAATTGTCTGTTTTTAAATAATATCAGTATCTCATTCTGTAATGGAGATTTAATAGGTTGATTGAATTATTAGAGGATGAAGTGTAATACTGGTATCTCATCGTGAAATGGAGATTCTCATCGTGAAATGGAGATATTGAAATGGACCTTTGTTTGTACGGGTTCATTACTGAAGCATGCCAAAAATAAAAATCATTTTCTAGTCACAACCAGAGGCGAATTGTTATGCCCTTACATATCTTGCATAGAAATGTTTCTTATCTTGTTTATTTGACAGGTGGATATTATCATATCTGAGTGGATGGGGTACTTCCTTCTATTTGAGTCGATGTTAGACACGGTTCTCTATGCCAGAGATAAACACCTTAAAGAAAGAGGAGTTGGTATGTACTTGCTCCTCTGTGTTATGTATCTTAGAGAACCTTCACAAGTTCTGCTGGCATCAGATGATACCCGGATATGTTTAAGACGAAGAATTACTTGGCACATTTTTTATAACAACAACATTATTTTCATTCATTCTTTCTGTGTTTTCGAATAAAATATCCAGGATGAATTTGTGTCAACCTGCACAATTGGCTAGCGGTTCAAATTATGAGACTTAAATGCTATGTCATTTAATTGTGTGAACTTTTGAGAATTGTTGGATTGTGTTATTAAAAATGTACAGACTTACTTCCCACTAATTTAAACCGGGATCGTACAACTGATTTTAACTTACTCTGGACACAGAGACCTTTAATCAACCACTAACTTCTCATTCAGTTTCTGGTCTTGTATGAAAATCATGTTTATCTAGAACTGCACTAAGTTTAATTCATTTTCCAGTTTTTCCTGATCACTGTACCATGAGCATTGTGGGACTGGAAGACAGCGCCCTCTATGAGAAACATGTGACATTCTGGGATAATGTGTATGGTTTTAAGATGAGCTGTATGAAGAAGGAAGTTGTGAGAGAGAGTAGTGTGGAGATCATCAGTCCAGATAAACTTATTACAGAACCCTGTATTGTTAAGGTATATTCTATATTGTTATATTTTTAAGGTATAATTGTGTATTTTTTAAGGAGAACTCACCGGAATGTGTTTTTACCCCTTGGCCATTTTGGCCTCGGGATATTGTCGCCATGTACGTTCGTTCGTTACCGCATTTTCAGGCAAAACCGCTTGAGACGAGACATAACCACCAAATTTTAAACACTTATTTATCCAGTTATAAGTCTATCGATGCCTATCGAAAGTGGCTCCCTGAATTAAAACGACATTGAGCAAACTTGTATAATCCTGGATTGTTGTACATTTTTAAGGTATACATTTTGATAGGTCAGGATATCAATACTTTTGTTCAAAATGGTATGCAACTTACAGTGGTAACTTGAATGAACAGCAAAGTCTCTGTTTCATACTTGTTATACAGATGCCACTTAAAATGTAGGACAATATAAGCAATCTAATGTGAATTTAGCTGTACAGAATTGGAAATTCGGGCAGAATATATGATTATAACGTACTGCTACCCCACATATAAAATTAAATTTGTGTGGTCCAGCATTATCTAGAGGTTACTAGGACTGCAGAGAGAAATCCTAAAATACCTAAAGATTGTTGAGAGCAATTGGCATCATTACTCCTCCCCTCCTATATAATCTCTCATTCACACTCCTCTCTCTCTCTCTCCATAGGATATTGATGTCTGCACCTGTCACATACAAGATGTTGACTTTATCTCAGATTTTTCTCTGACTGTGACCAAGGAAGGAAATATGATGGCCTTGGTGGGATATTTTGATATTTTCTTTGAAAGGAACTGTGTAAATAAGGTAAGATAGTCTCTTATGCTATATGCCTCTGGTTATCTTTAGCTCTGTAGTTTATCTGAACTTCTCTACACCCCTGTTGTTGGCTGCCAGAACACGTCGAGACAAGTCTGGCACAGTCGAAGACAAGTTGTTTGAGACAATTTCCATCACCTGATGCCAGCCATCCTCAGTTTCCACCGTAAACTATTATCTCTTGACGGCATCCACACCATCTGATAATTCAAATGGCATTCACCCCATGTGATAATTCAACAATTTGTTTATAACATTTCCATGAAGACTAATATCATGTAGTTTACCTTATGTATGGAATGTAGAAGAGTCCTATCAATTGTGAGGTCAAAAGGTCGAAGCCAGTGTCGCTTAAGCCGAAAATCATGGTTACTGTCTACATTGTCATTTCTCATGTGATCAAGTGATTAATTTTGCATCAGGTCTTTTCAGCATTGTTGAGCTTCACCAGTACTAGAATTTGACCTAGATAAAATAGGTCAAGGTCAATTATCTTCATTAGGCTTCTGATCCGTCACCAGTCATATATAATATAAATTTGGAAAGTCTGGATATAATTCTTCTTCGAGAGATAATGTTAACAAGTAAGATGGATGGACAGATGGATGGACCAAGCAGGTCAAGGATAAAACGCGATAGGCTTCTTCGTCATCACAATCCACATATCTGAACTTTATCTATAGTCTAAACATAACAGTTTTTAATGATTCACTGAATTTCGGGCCAGAGTGAGCTTGACCGTTAACCTTTTCACCTGAATATGAATAGGGTTCGTTTTTGCTCCACGATTAATTCATATCCGAATTTTTGTACCAATCCATGACGGGCATATTAATAATGTTCTTGGCAGGGGCAGAAGGTGCCTGTGGACTGGTGGTAGTAGTTTTTTTTACCAGTTTCCCCTTTCCCCTCCACACACACTTTTGAAGTTTGAAGACCTTCAGATAACATTTCATCGAAAATATTTCACTGACTGATATACGAGAGAGAAATTTAAAGGGCGAATTACAATTCTCATTTTGGTCAATTCTTTTACAGATTATGTTCTCGACCAGTCCTTCCAGTAAATCTACTCACTGGAAACAAACTCTGTTTCTGTTAGAACAGCCTATTCCAGTTTTAAAAGGTAATGCCAGACTTTTTCATTACTTGGATTACGGGCAGCTGTCAAAATAGTTGAACTATGGGGGATGAAAAAAACTTTCAACTTTGTTGTTTTTTTTCACTCCTGCCAAATGCAAATTTCCAGATCGGAGGAGACTTGAAAAAAAAAAAATTGAGAACATTTTACCCATCATCATGCTTCATTAAGACCATCAAGGCCATTTTCTCTTCAGATTATAGTGTCATATCTGAAACATCAGAAATTAATTACGGCCATAGTTACACAAGTATTGTTATTGTTCTTACTAGCTTCACATCAACTTCATCTGGCATGGAAATTTCATCTGGTGTTTGGATGTTTGAGTATCATGCATATTCTGTGAGGAATCCGCTTCATCAGCCTTGGGGCTTTTTGTGGCCCTAAAAACTGAAACAAATATCACATACCGGTACTTCATTGGCCATGGTTGAATCATGTTGTATGGTAAATTCGTGTGGAAAGGAAAAATGGGTGAAATTGTTTCCTAGCAAACTACTGTCATAGCACATGAACAGTCCATGGGAGCATGAAAAAACGTCATCCACATGGCCTGTCTTAGGATCATTTCACATCGGTTTTCTCTCAAGCGGTAAACACATGAAACAATGGCTGGCTGTACTGTGAGTGGGAGTAAAGATGAACGAACATTTTCGACAATTCTGCCAAATCTCCAATGGAAAATAACATTACCTACTTATATAGTGCCTGGTTCTTATTTCCCCTTTTCATAGAACACACAGAATCCTTCCAATGTCTAATGTGGCGGCCGCCTGAATATAAAAAGTGGTGATTTTCACCTTCTTTTTTAAAATTTTCTCTGCAACTTACGTCGGCGGGCCATACTCCAAGTAATAAAAAAAAGTCTGACCTAATGTTACATATACAATGGTATCTTAAAGGGCATAAAGTTCTGCCAATTTTCCATAGAATTTTTATAAATACAGGTAATTCAAAACAGAACCCCATTGCTAAACTACTGGTAACCAAGTCTCACAAGTGATATTCTAATA
>JAVTVY010039210.1:0-17281 GCA_036873755.1 Hanleya hanleyi | reverse complement strand
GGTGAAAGCAATCGGCAAACAAGCGGTACGCAGTGGACTGCAAGTGGCCGGTGATGTCTTGGGGGGTACGGCACCCCGACAAGCCTTGAAACGACGGGCAAAAGAAGCGGGAGGCGTCTTGGTGGCCAAAGCACAACGCACCGTAGGGAATAAAAGAGCTGCCCCACCGAGATCACGCACCAGTCGACGACCGACCCAGCGACGACGCACATCCAAGAAGACCCGGGATATCTTTTTCTTAAAACATGGCCTTAATCCACGCCGAGTCCTGCCCCTCCACCAACAGTGAATTTGATTTGTGGACCGTGCCGCCCACACAAACCAGTGTCGAACAAGGATTATGGGTGGAGCATCTCCCGCTCTCCAGCATCAACGAAAGCGGGCCCATCGAGTTCACCATCAGTAATGCGGATACGGCCTATGTGGATTTAGCCCATACCTACTTGTATGTGAAAGCCAAGGTGGTCAATGGAGCTGGCACCAGAATCGCTGACCAAGCAACAGTGGGCCCGACGAATCTCTGGCTGCACTCGATGTTTCAGCAGGTGGATATTTTTCTCAGCGACAAACTCATCAGTGACTCCACCAACACGTACCCCTATCGAGCCTACATCGAGACACTGTTGTCGTATGGCGAGAGGCTAAAAAATCTCAGCTGACAACCGCTTTATTCTACAGGGACACGGCCGAGCACATGGACACGGCGGACAATGGGGGATATAACAAACGGAAGGCTTTCACTGCGAACAGTGCCTCGGTGAATATGATGGGTCGACTGCATGCAGACATGTTCATGCAAGACCGGTACCTCTTGAACAAGATCCCCATCAAAATCCGACTGATACGGGCGCCTCCCACCTTCGCCTTGATGGCCACTAACGTAGAGGCGCATGTAGCGGACTATAAGATTGTCATCCAAGACGCAGTCCTGTATGTCCGAAAAGTGAAACCGAATCCAGCCGTTCAATTGGACACATGAAAGCCTTGGAAACAAAACCAGCCCAGTACCCTATCCGACGTGTACAAACCAAAGTGTTCTCTGTGCCTGCTGGAAATATGAGCGCCAACAAAGAAAACCTGTTCCTGGGCGAACTACCCAAGCGATTGATCTGGCCTGTGTAAGAAGAAATACCAGTTTCAGCGGAGCCTACCCAGAGAATCCGTTTGACTTTAAACATTTCGGCATCAATTTTGTGGCCCTGCATGTGGATGGACAACAGAGTACCAGCCACGGCACTAGCCCCAGGCACAGGCGGTTCATTCGAGCCTATCAGAGCCTGTTTACAGCCACCGGTCAAATAAACCAGGACGAAGGGAATATGATCAGTCAGGAGGACTACGCGAACGGATACACGTTGTTCTGTTTCGATCTGACCCCCACCTTAGAGAACGACCATCAGCTGGCTCTGGCCAAGCAAGGCAACTTACAGTTGGAAATCCACTTTGCACGAGCCCTGGCGACCACCGTCAATGTGATCTGCTACGCCGAGTTTGACAACATCATTCAAGTGGACAAGGCGCGCAACGTCCTGTGTGACTTCTCCACCTAACATGGATACAGACCAGATAACCACCGTGCTGGAGAATGACCCAGAGACACGTAGAGTCTTTCAAGGGGTGTTCGCCCGAGATGTGTTTCCATTAGACCGTATGTATCCTGCTGCTTACGTTCTCAACACGGACCCGATGGATCGGCCCGGTGAACACTGGGTGGCCGTGTACTTGACAGAAGAGCAGGGCGAATACTTTGACCCGTACGGTCTGCCACCCCTCCATCCCGATTTAACAGACTTCATGGATCAAGGCACAGAGACGTGGTGTTGGAACAGTCAAACGTTGCAAAGCCTGACCAGTGGCGTGTGCGGACAATATTGCTTGTTTACCTGTACCATCGATGCCGGGGAAGACCCTTATCTACCATCGTACAGATGTTTGACGAGTACCCCCAGGCCGAGGACCGCGATGTACTCGTCTATGCCTGGGCCGCCCATCATTTCAATGTACAAGCCCCGTTCTGGGCTTGAATTATTTCAATGTACATACAGTTAATGACAAGCCCCTTGTTCTGGGCTTCAATGTACAAGCCCCTTGTTCTGGGCTTCAGTTAATGACAAGCCCCTTGTTGTGGGCTTGAGTTTTCACGTGGTTGTTCTCACGTTGTTGTTGTTCACTGAATAAAAAAAAGAGATCTCACCAAAAAACCCTGTCTTGTGTGTTTTATTCCTAATGCATCAATGCCCAATGTGGAGATTCAGTCAAACTGAAATCAGTGGTGTAGGATGGGGTCAAAATGTAATCCATCAAGGTTAGAATGCAAGAGCACTATAGTAAAAAATAGAGAGCCAATGAAATCAGCCTACAGACCAAGTACGTGTCTTTGGTCTAGGTTTGGAGCGGGCATTTCATTGAGGTACGTGTGTATACTGCTTTTCAATGTCAGATGTTTTCATGATGTCAGCTAAATGGTGGTTGAAAATGTTCAAGCTCTTGCCAGGCGGTCGATAAAATATACCAATAATGTATTTGGTATTATCAAAATCAATTTCGAGAAACAGTGATTCAAATTCGCCATTGTCATCACAGGATGACAGGTCGTCGCGAACTTTGCAAGATTGAATGGTATCCTTAACATATAGAATGAGACCGCCACCCTTTCTTTTAGTTCGTGAGGAAGGGAAAGGTTTATATCCAGGTATATCGAATAGACGTTCAAACACAGGATCCAGCCAGCTTTCAGAAAATCCCAGGATAGAAAATTGGTGATTCAGATTCTGAATGAATCCAGTAATTTCAGAAAAATGTTTTCTTAGACTCCTAGCATTTAGGTGTAAACACGATAAAGACCCACTGTTATTTGCGTTGTTTACTTCTGGCTCTTCTGCAAAAGATGTTTCCGTAAAATAGTTGGACTGATGGGAGTTAATATTCTGCCAGTGAGAAATTTCATATTCATTGTCATCTGTATGCGTTTTACAATGATCTAAATCATTTAATTCGATTGGATTGAAACATTTGTTGCTTAGAAATGAAAGGTCTATTTCGGAATGAATGACGGAGTTTAATTCAAATTCTACCGGGAGAATGTTTTCATTGGAGAACGGTGGGAGCCATGTTGGGCCAGGGAATGGAAAATCTTCATTACATTCACAGTCATCCATTGGGGATTTTTAGGTTTAAATTAATGAATAAATCCAGTTTCAAAATGCAAGATAAGGTAATAAAATACACCCATTTCTCAAAGATAGACATATATACAAAACAAAGACGCAGAAGAAAAAACACCTATATACAGATACAATAAGAACATTACAATAACTCGAAACCTCCGTGGCATTTGAACGGAGGGCTCCCGGTTAGAAAACAAAAACATAGGTTAATTGTTTGTACTTTGTTTAGGTAGTTGTATGCAAGTGAATAGTCAGAGCGGCGTGGTGTTAAATACACACCTTAGCAATTGACACAATAAATGATTTGCAGGAAATCTGATATACAAAGGAAAAAATCACAAAAAAAAAGGTTTTGATGACGCCTGCGAAGCAAACACCGGCAAGCGGCATTTAACAAATTTACATATTAATTAGAGTCCTAGAGTAGAATGGGCTGACCATAACATCGTTTGTCAAGCCAGAATATAAAGTACACACATCTGATGGGTTTACTCAGTTACATTACAATGCTATACATTTTAACTTAGCACATGAAAGCACAGATGGCCTACATTTCCTTTTAATTTTTATTAGCAAACTACATAAAAAAAACAATGCCTGTCCACTATCAACCGTTCTTGTGAGAACGAATATCTTTATTGATCACATTTCAGAGTAAATTGTAGGGTTTTGATTGGTTAATTACCATAGTGCATTAGACCGTATTCGTTATCCACCGTTGGTATACCAATTCAGAATTCTCGTATACCAATGCTGTGAAGAACGCGCGTGCCCATATACATGTACCAACGCAGTCAAGGACTCGCGTGCAACACCTGCAGGCAAAGCCTGTTTCAGGCGAATTAGTCTGCGCGAGTTTGTATGGGCGAGTTCCGCTACTGGAACAAGTTGTGCGAGGCAAATTGTGTATTTGCGGATGAAGATAAGAAATAAATTATCATCCAAAGCTTTATATGCCGCATAAACAGGAACGTCAGAATGTCAGCTAAGTATTTCATCCAGTTTATTGTTCATCGCGGAACAGATCGAAAAGAGATCGAAGCTGCCTGTCCGACTCACGATGTCTTACGTTGTCGTTGTTCAACGTTGAGTTATGCCTGTTTTTCTTTTGAGTTGGTGATATATGTTAAACCAACCAGAAAAATAGCTCTTCAATGTGATAAATTCGTTATACCAGTGTCTTGCGTTGATATACAGGCTGATATTTCGTCTCGAAGATAAATATTTTCACTCGCCCGGGCTCTTGAAAATATTTATCTTCTCGACGAAATATCAGCCTGTATACCAACGCAAGACACTGGTATAACTTATAATATATATATACACAGGATTTAATATTACATAGTCCCAGGGATAAGGGACTTTAAAAATTGTTTTAAAAACCCCGGTATAAGGGGTAGGAAAATTTATTTTGATAAGCGTGGTAAATGAGGGCGGCTGGGGATCGGGAAAGTGACAGGCTGGGGATATTGAAACACATATGCAAATGAGGGCTGGGCATCGGGAAAGTGACAGGCTGGGGATCTTGAAACACATATGCAAATGAGGGCTGGGCATCGGGAAAGTGACAGGCTGGGGATCTTGAAACACATATGCAAATGAGGGCTGGGGATCGGGAAAGTGGATTGCTAGGGGATCGGGAAAGTGAAATTGACCTTGACCACCATCTTGAAAACCGACTACCCCTAACATACAAAAAACAAGCCACCATCTTGAAACACACACACACACAGCCGAGTATAAATAACGTGTATGTTCACACATTTTATTAACAACTACACATCATGAGTTTAAGACGACGAGCCTTATTTACCCATCAACCTAGAGATCCAAGGAATAGGGGTACAGAAGAAGAACATAGCGAGATAATTACCCGGGAAGAAGATGGCGGACTGACTATTGTCTCCAGTTTTCAACGCGTTATTGAAGATGTAACGAGGTTAATAAGTACAGGAGAAGAACTCGGGGGAAGTGGACAAGACAACAACAACAGAATGGAGGAGGATATACAACAAGAAGATAACCAGGACGACACCCGTGATAGAGAACTAACCAGTGTATGGTTAACTACTAGACCTCCATCAACCACCACCTCGACTGCAGACACTGAAACAAGAGCACGATGCCGACACACAGATGAGATATCACGCCTCAACGAACAAATTATCGACATGAGGGGAGCGATGTTGGGAATGGAAACCACAATGGCGGGCTTGGAAGAGGAAATTACCAGACAAAAGAAACTACGACATAATGAAGAAAAAATCAAACAATGTAGCATCTGCTCGATTGAAGAAAGCTTATACGCGGTTCTACCCTGTGGACATCTGTGTATGTGCAAGGATTGCTGGATCCAACTGACGTGTGAAGGAGCCCTATGCCGATGCGTTGACGCCGGAGAGGTGCATTTCAAGATAAGATGTCCCATTTGTCGAAAACATGTAGGAAGCGTGAGGCGAATATTCCGCGCTTAAAGTGTGTCGTATCACACTATCAAAGGCCCTTTTCAGGGCCAATCCATCTTTCCGAAAGAGAAACTTCTTTCATTAGCACACCAACTTAACATTAGCTCCAATCATGCTTTTTTTCCCCAAAAAAAAAAAAATAAAAAAAATTTCAAAAAATTTTCAAAAAAAAATTTCGTACACAAAGTCAAAAAATTTTTTGAGGTAGCGGGTCGAGTGAGGTATCATATTGAAGCTGACGTGAAATGCTTCACATTGATACCTCACTCGACCCGATTGGACCACTAGGAGCTGCCCTAACGCCAAACATCAATATCAACATCAATCAACATCAATCTTCAAAATACCTTTAGAGGTGCCCCTAGTGGACCAATCGGGTCGAGTCCGGTATCATTGTGAAGCATTTCACGTCAGCTTCAATTGGATACCTCACTCGATCCACTACCGCCAAAATAAAAAAAAGAAAAAAAAAAAAAAAACTTCGTACACCAGATGTTGATATCGATGTACAAAATAACCTTTTTTGGCGTTAGAGGCGTCCCTAGTGGTCCAATGGGGTCGAGTGAGGTATCAAATTGAAGGTGACGTGAAGGAGCATCTGATAGACTGGGTGTGGGCTTGAATTAGGGTAATTCTGCGCATGCGCGAAGATAATATGAAAAATACCAATCTTCAAAAATAGCCTGTTTGAGGTTAGAGGCGTCCCTAATGGTGCAATCGGGTCGAATGAGGTATCAAATTGAAGGTAACGTGAAGGCGCATCTGATAGACTGGGTGTGGGTTGAACTATCAGCATTCTGCGCATGCGTAATCTTCAAAACACCTTTTTTGGAGTTAGAGGCACCCCTAGTGGCCCAATGGAGTCGAGTGAGGTATCAATGTGAAGGTGAGATGAAGGGCCATCTGATGGACTGGTGTGGGTTGAACTATCACCATTCTGCGCATGCGCAAGAATGGAAATAGACGTTTTTGGAGCTATTTGACTATTAAAAAAGGAAAAAAAGTTCCGAAAATTGTATAAGTATCACCCCATGTCAAACAAGTGCAATTGGCCGCCATCTTGAATCCGACCACCCCTAACCTAGAAAAAACAAGCCGCCATCTTGAAAATATGCAAATGAGGACGAGCGAAACAAGTGCAATTGACCTTGACCTACAAAAAAAAACAGGCCGCCATCTTGAATCCGACCACCCCTAACCTAGAAAAAACAGGCCGCCATCTTGAAAATAGGCAAATGAGGCGCGAAACAAGTGCAAGTGACCTTGACCTACAAAAACAGGCCGCCATCTTGAATCCGACCACCCCTAACCTAGAAAAAACAGGCCGCCATCTTGAAAATAGGCAAATGAAGGGTCAAACAAGTCCAAACAAGTTTTCTTGACCTACAAAAAAACAGGCCGCCATCTTGAATCCGACCACCCCTAACCTAGAAAAAACAGGCCGCCATCTTGAAAATAGGTAAATGAGGCGCGAAACAAGTGCAAGTGTACTTGACCTACAAAAACAGGCCGCCATCTTGAATCCGACCACCCCTAACCTAGAAAAAACAAGCCGCCATCTTGAAAATATGCAAATGAAGGGACAAACAAGTGCAATCGGCCGCCATCTTGAAACCGACCACCCCTAACCTAGAAAAAACAAGCCGCCATCTTGAATAGTCCCAATGCACCCAATGACCTCATTAACATAAAACTTTCCCGCCAAAACTCACGCATGCGCACACACATAGCCACACCCACATCTCAAAATACGCGCTTCTGATTGGCTGTCGCTGTGACGTCACAGAGGTCATATGCAAATTTTTGAGGTCAATTGGCCCTTCTGTGCGTGCTCCCTACTACTGGCCAGGGTCAGATAGTGTTAAGGAACCGAAATAAAATTTCATATGAAGCAAAACTTTTGTCAATCTGAAAATTAAAAAAAAATGTTCTAATGCTGCAGTATTAACCCCAGCAAAAATATGTTAACATGTTAACAATTCCTCTAGAAATGAGGATCCGAGATATTCTGGTATTCTCAAAACGACATTATCTACGAAGCAATCAAACGTTTGGAAGCTATATATCGTTTCTATACCAGAAAAACGCCATATTGAATTTTATCGATATATTCCAGGCAAGAATTAGACATTAGTACAGTGATTTAAATTCTTTGCCGATTCTCCTGGGTGCAACTATGGCTCTCATGAATATGCTACCTACTTTCTCCTATATTGTCCATTGTATTATGATAAAAGCAAACGATTATGACACAGATTACCGAACATATCGAATTTCCGACATGTGATGTTTTATTATTTGGCAGTGTACATTTTAATTCCTATATGAATGAAATTATTTTCCTAAGTGTACAACAATGTCTATAGTCGATACTCAAAGATTTGACTATTTGCCCTAACGTAACAACATACTCTATTGGGACAGAAAATAGTGTCTTACACAACAAACAACCTGGTATCGTGATTGCATTAATGTATATATATTTATCTATCGCATATGCATCGTATATATTTGTGTATGAAATATCTTATCATATATTGCTATGAATGAATATGAATACTGAATGAATACTTTATTACTCCCAGACCAGATTCACTGGTATTAGGGGTGAAAACAGAATTATACAGAGGTGGACAGGATGTCAGGTACATTCTAGTACATGATACAGTATACAGATAATAATTAGTGTATAGATTCAGCTTGTAGTACTTGTTAATACTTAGTCAAATGGTTCGTCAAAATCACTCTTGGGCTTGAACGCTTACCAAAGTCATAGCCCTTTGAATAAACCTACTTAAATTAATCAATACTTTTTTCGACGGGTTATTGAACAGATCCTTTGTCTTAAACTCATTAGGATATTTATAATAATAAGATGGTATATATCTATTTCTGAGTTCTTCAAGTCGAGTACAGTAAAATAAAATATGAGATTCATCTCCAATATCTCCACTATCACATAATATACATACTCTATTCTGACGAGGGATACCAGTCCAGCGACCTGTTTCAATCGGTAACCTATGATTGGATGTTCGAAATTTAGTCATGCTATGTCTCAGTCCAGGGGGCAATACAGTGAGGTAATTTTCTAAAAGAATCTGTTGTTTAAATATTTTGTAAAACTCTGTTTTAGACAGTTTATTTATTTCTTCGTGCCAATGTTCGTGCAACAGGGGTGCACAATTAGTACCCATTGGAATGCTGCTGATATATTGTGTTGCCAAATTTCACATAGATATTTTTAATGAGAAATTCAAGCAACTCTATAAACAAAGAAACATCCCATGAATGATATCTCTTGTATGTAGTCGAGCTAAAGAATGCTTTATGGCTTCCGACATTAATATATCTACGATCAGTTTTCTTGAACACAGATACTATTAATGAACTTAGACGGTCAATAAGGTCCTGATGAGGGATTGTAGTATAGAGAGTCGAGAAATCCCATGTGGATACATGTCTGTACGGTATGTGACCTTTAGCATCAAGTTCTTCCGTAAGACATTTTGAGTTTTTCAATATCCACATACATTCAACGCCAGAGTTCTTGAAATAGTGGCGCAATACCTTTCCCAAAATGCTTTTACCTCCTGAAGGGCCCTCGTCAATAGGGTTGAAAGAAGCTTGGTGGTGCAGCTTCTAGAACCAGCTATGAATCTAGCTTTGTATGGTGATTTATGCATTTTGGGAGTCCAGTATATTTTGGTATGTCGTTATGATTGGTTGGAAGACAAATACCTCTTTCCCTGAGAAACTTTTTGTGATTGTTAAATAAATCTTCCAGAGTAAATGCAGTTTGGGAGTAAGTAGACGTATTTGATGAAGATATGTCTACACTCAATTCTTTAACCAGCACCTGGTGCGTTACAGGTGCACAGGTGCGTTACACATATCAAGAATGTCAATTTCATATGTGCGAAGCTCACTGGGCAGGTTTGTAAAGTCGAGTAATTGTGAAGGTGGATTCGAAAACGCAGTGCATTTGCCTGTCTATTGGGATGTCTTGGTGTAGTGCATTCGTCATCCTACGGTAAAGGGGCAATTCTGGACAAAGTCGTTGCTACCTTGAAATGAATATCCGACGATGTTTCTAAAAGTCAATGGCTATCTATGAAAGCCCACGCTCAACTAAGAACCATAATATGGCGACTATTTTTGTTACATGCAGAAACGGTAGACCAATAAATCGGGATATGATCTTTCCACACCAAAATCACAAGTCATATAATAATTTTCCCTCGTTTACTAACAAATTAGTTAAGCGACCTACAATTGAAATTAATATTATTTTCCATCCCGAGTATGAAAACGTTATATACTACACTATGAAATTGAGTTGTATTTACTAAATATCATGAAATTAGTACAACTTTCCAAATAATATATAAAAAATAAACTCTTTCCAATTGTTAAAATATATTATATATGCCCTTGTTATATTTGATACGTAATGAGCTATCCTCCTCATTACATGGTCAATATACATGGAATCCCATCTATTTAGCACATTTTCAAAGGAAGGATGAGCCGAATTTCAGTGCATATAACCAGACATTGAAATTAATTGATTTTAGAAACGAAAGAAGTTAGAGTTATCGGGGATCTTAGTCAACAAGGGCTGATCGAACAGTTGTTCGTTGCAATTTTTGACAGACAAACCCCAAGACAGATAAGGAAATGGAACGCCCGTCCGGATTGCTATATAACACCACACCTGATGTAGTCCCAATACGATAAATAGAGTCTGCTTCCCTATTTCGTGTAACAAGCAGACTCACACGCCCATAAATGGAAGTATTTAATTGCATGCTTTTGTGTTTTACTGCCCTCAATCTCGTGTGTCAAAGGTACTTTTCAGGGTTGGCTATCAATGCGAACGTTCCGAAATGTGCCTTCCGCCAAGAACCGTGGTAATGGACAAGACCAGCATACTGCCGAACAAATTCTCTATCGCGACGGAATGAACATCCGAAATCCTTTGTCATTCTAAAAGTAATATGCTAATGTTGAAAGTTCACGCTGTTGTAAAAACCGTAATAGCTAAGCTAGCCTTTTGGGTGTCCCATATCAAGGAATTTTATAATCTTCTTGTAAAACAACGTGACAATCTATGTTATTCGAATACTGTATATATTTCGAATTCCCAGGAATTCACATCGACGCATGTTGTTCTTGAACCTTTAATTTGACCATGCATAATTCCCACCCCAGAAACGAACATATAAGAAAGAATCAATGAAAAACCAGCGCCTAGTACATTTGCAGTGGTATATTCTGTCTTACATTTCATATTCAAAGCAATAAATGTTTTTTTAAATATAAAGGAACTTGCTATATACGAAGCATTACAGCGAATTACTTGTTGTCTTTATAAAATATTGTTCTGTATACTGTATTTTTTTTATATCCTGCAGTAAATTGAAGTAAAGAATTAATGAAAAACCAGCGCCTAGTACATTTGCAGTGGTATATTCTGTCTTACATTTCATATTCAAAGCAATAAATGTTTTTTTAAATATAAAGGAACTTGCTATATACGAAGCATTACAGCGAATTACCTTTTGTCTTTATAAAATATTGTTCTGTATACTGTATTTTTTTTATATCCTGCAGTAAATTGAAGTAAAGAATTAATGAAAAACCAGCGCCTAGTACATTTGCAGTGGTATATTCTGTCTTACATTTCATATTCAAAGCAATAAATGTTTTTTAAATATAAAGGAACTTGCTATATACGAAGCATTACAGGGAATTACTTTTTGTCTTTATAAAATATTGTTCTGTATACTGTATTTTTTTTATATCCTGCAGTAAATTGAAGTAAAGAATTAATGAAAAACCAGTGCCTAGTATATTTGCAGTGGTATATTCTGTCTTACATTTCATATTCAAAGCAATAAATGTTTTTTTAAATATAAAGGAACTTGCTATATACGAAGCATTACAGCGAATTACTTTTTGTCTTTATAAAATATTGTTCTGTATACTGTATTTTTTTATATCCTGCAGTAAATTGAAGTAAAGAATTAATGAAAAACCAGTGCCTAGTAGATTTGCAGTGGTATATTCTGTCTTACATTTCATATTCAAAGCAATAAATGTTTTTTTAAATATAAAGGAACTTGCTATATACGAAGCATTACAGCGAATTACTTTTTGTCTTTATAAAATATTGTTCTGTATACTGTATTTTTTTTTTTATATTCTGCAGTAAATTAAAGTAAAGCAATATTTTATGTCAATTTTACAGCATCGTCGCGAACCAGTGTATCAAACGAACCCTCTGTGAGGATTTAGGGATTACTTGGACTTGTGCAGATGAGTTTACAGTTAAAGTGTTTAATGTACTGTATTTTATACTCATACCAGTAACTAATGTATAAAAAAATATGCAGTAGTTTACTGTACATAAATGTAATACACTAAATTACTAAAAGTATTATACTGTTATTTATTTCGCAGAAAGTTACTGTAAAAGAACGCAGTAAATTACTGCATTTTTACAGCAAAATAACAAAAAAAACAAAACAACACATACAAAAAATTAGGATCACGATCTTAATGCCGTAAGGGGTCAAAGTATGGTGAACCACGCGTGTTGTCCGAGAGAAATACAGTCTTTCGTCTGGTTCAATCCGCTCCAAGTTCGAGCAACTTTCGGGGGTATTATCTATATATTTTATCTACAGCGAATCATACCGTGACAAATATATAAGTTCCTCTGAAATATTGCAACACAGAACAGGTCAATTATGTCCCTCTGGAATATTGCTATACAGAACAGGGTAATTACATGTACCATATCGGAAAGCGGAACCCCAATGTTATAAGCTTATTTTCAGGATATGCAGTCGACACGAGAGATAGCCCTTTAGTTTAGTTGAGAAATAGGTTAGAATATAAATGATCTTCTCCAGATCTTCAGTGCTATTGGTGCTTCGATTAACTATAACTCTACTCTCATGTCGTCTATATAACATTTGGTAGATGAGAAGGAACGATCAGTGTGTGACAGTTTGTCCTCAGCAAATATGCAATTTCGCCATTTCGTGACATATTGTTTTGCAATGTATTATATCATTTAGACTACAAATAATCAGCGTTTTTACCGTTTTGAATTACGTATTTACATGTGCATTCTCCGGTGTATGTCCGTTCGTCAGCAAACTGACATATCAGCTGGGTAACGGAAGATTGTTGAGTGTTCGCAGGCCTAGTTAGTGTCTGAATTATTTCTGAGAGTTCGGACACCCTATCGGATTGTTGTCCGCAACCACAACACTCCCAAATTTATAGACGAATCCTTTTAGCGAAAAGGTACGTTTTCGTGATTTCATGTTCGTCTTTGCCTTCTCTGTCGTGTGACTGTGTTGATAGATATCCTGTCGTTGGTTAAATTGTCGGTGGTTATGGTTGGTTATGAGCAAAATGCCATCGTTGCAGTTTTTTTTTGCATATTGCCGATTTAGCATTTGCAATTAAAAAAACCATTCTAAGTTTAGCATTATGGTGTCTGAAATGGCGATGAAACAGGCGCCAATAGAACCCGAAAAAGCAATACAAGTGTCAGGCGCCAGAATTTAACCAGTTTTGTTGATTCCTGGCAGGAATAATTATTCATGTCAAACAAGAAAGTGATCATAGGTCTTTGGGGAACAGATATTGAAACGGCCGTGTATTATCTCACTGAAGAGGTCCACGCCGTGGTGAATAATTCGCCAGAGTTCGGTCACGGCTTCGACCGACGCTTCCAACTAGACGAATGTATAGATTTTTGATCGAGGTCTCATGGCCTCCTAGATCCTTCGGGGACGTGGGGTACAAATTTAGGGCCATTCAAAACAGTTCGACTTGTTTACAGTCATCCCACAGCGGACTTACGAAGATGATTTTCCCTATTACGTTTGGAGACAACCGGAAGCCAATGGGCTAGACTGCAATTAGTATCCCGTTGTTGGCCGTCTCCCAAAGATGTCACCGAGGTCGCCGTTTTTCACAATTCTCGAGAAAAACCTCGGTGTCCGTTCTTTGAATAACGATACAAGAGGGAATATTAATGAATTATGTTCCAGGTGTTTGATCAGCTATTGTTACATCTTTATCTTCTATTCAATCTTCTTATCAAGTAGCCCGGTCACGTTTTTTGCTGTAACTTCGGGTACAATACACCGAGACTGTACATATAGCCAATCTCACAGAGAAACAACTATGAATTAACTCTATTAAAAGATGTCGATTGATCCATACATTTTTACAGTCGACTCAATTGAGTAATCAATTTCCCATTTCGATTTTAATGACAAGAAAAGAGCCACAGAAAATAATATTGTTATTGATAGTGGAATGGATAGTACAATTTATTTCTGTACTTCTGAGTTTGGTTAATTTCGTGTCTTTTAAATGAGCATGTCCCAACTGTCCTCAACATTCTGTTTTACGCATCTTGAGAAAAGAAAGTTTTGTTTTCCTTCGCGTGTGCGGATGTATGGTTTTTCCGCGTGTAAGTTACAGTCGTTTCGATGACAATGACACACTAAACTGGAGACTGAGTATCGGCAAGGACAGCTGATCTATATTCCTTTGCCTATCAATCAGTTTTGAAATCTTTCCGTGATAGGAAGTAGATAGGATGCAAATCTATATCTCGAAAACCGACATCGATATTGCACAATGGTATGCAAATTACCCTTACCACTGAAATGGTTGGTTTTTTTCTTCATATATTGGTTAATAGAAGGCACCCACAATCGTGTGAGATTATGTACCCACACTCCGATAAACTGGAGGAAAATGTATAAACGCTTTCGTATTGAGGGTTTGGCTATTTATTCTTCACATAAGAATACAGACTGTTTCGCAGCTGTTCATTGTGGTGACGTAACTGAGCCGTCACTTTCCAAAAGAGAGATAATTCCGTGTACGGGATTCGTGAAAGGTTTGAAGACAAGAATCTCTTGGTGGGATTTATCCAATGTTATAAAATTGAACTACCAAAAGTTGAACAGACTTATCCCCCTTTCCTCATACATCTAGTGAATAAGAACAGTGAACGGGCACTTAATTATCCCACTCGCGGCAGTTAAAGAAAACACCATTGTTTTTCTTCCCATAAGCTATACCTCAAATCCACGAACAGTGCATATTTCTGAGCGTTTTACAGCAAACCGATATATTAAAAAAATGCCCAATATAAAAGATTAACCCAGAATCGTTTTGAAAAAACCCACACGCGGCATGTAATCTCGCTTAATATACATGTAACGCCTAGCGCTTATTCTCACAGGGCTTAATGGACACAGGTGTGAAAAAAACAATCGGAGAATATAGTCATTATGCCTTATATTCTATTTGGGATTTAAGGATTATCACTGGTAGAGATACGCTTAAAAGACAGTTCTAGAGAATAAATGATCGGGGTGAACCGATCCGACATGTAGTTCTGTATTCAGGGCACTGTCCATCACAAGAAATCGGGGTGGACCGATCCGACATGTAGTTCTGTATTCAGGGCACTGTCCATCACAAGAGAATGTTGCGTTAAGATAGCGGGCGAGTAGTATAGAAAGGCTATTTGACCCCGTATTAGGTGCACTCTCTCCCAGCATGCATTGCGCAGGGGTCAGCGGGCCCAAAGACACTCGTCCACTAATACGGGAGTAGTAGGGAGGATTGATTTGGAGGGAATAGCGCCTCACTGCGCATGCGCGGAGTGAATAATTGGGTTGGCATAGGGGGGGTTCGCATGTCGTGAGTCAATGTAAATGAGGAGTATTTATGGAAATGAGGGGTGATTGTATGTGTGCGCATGCGTGAGTGTATGCGCATGCGTGAGTGTATGCGCATGCGTGAGTGTATGTAAATGAGGAGTAGAATATGGAAATGAGGTGATTGATGCGCATGCGTGAGTGTATGCGCATGCGTGAGTGTATGCGCATGCGTGAGTGTATGTAAATGAGGAGTAGAATATGGAAATGAGGTGATTGATGCGTGAGTGTATGCGCATGCGTGAGTCTATGCAAATGAGGTTATTGGGTTCATTGGTGTTGATTATTCAAGATGGCGGCTAGTTTTTCTAGGTTAGGGGTGGTCGGTTTCAAGATGGCGGCTTGTTAGGGTTGATTGGTGTTGATTCAAGATGGCGGTTAGTTTTTCTAGGTTAGGGGTGGTCGGTTTCAAGATGGCGGCTAGTTTTTGTATGTTAGGGGTGGTCGTATTCAAGATGGCGGCTTGTTTGTGTGTGTGATGGGTTTTTCCGGTCGGTTTCAAGATGGCGGCTTGTTAGGGTTCATTGGTGTTGATTCAAGATGGCGGTTAGTTTTTCTAGGTTAGGGGTGGTTAGGGGTGGTCGTATTCAAGATGGCGGCTTGTTTTTGTAGGGTAGGGGTGGTCGGTTTCAAGATGGCGGCTTGTTTGTGTGTGTTATGGGTTTTCCCCAGCCCTCCTCATTTGCATATGTCGGTTTCAAGATGGCGGCTTGTTTTTGTAGGGCCGGGGTGGTCGTGTTCAAGATGGCGATTTTTTCAGTGCATGGTGGGTTCAAAATGGCGGCCAGTTTTTGTGTCTCAGTGCATGGTGGGAGGTGGATAGAAAAACGTATAAAAGGAGTCCATTTTTAGGGAAAGGGGTGTATTCAATCTGACTTACCTTACCTGACCTGACCTGTCTCCCTGCCTGCCTGCCTGCCTGCATCCCTGCCTTGCTTGCCTGCCTGCATTCTGCCTGTATGGAATGCATGTACTGACTTGGTTCTGGGTTTTTTCCATCACGGTTGTGCGCAGGTGTATGACGTCACTTCCGGTCTGCGTGAATCGGGTGTGACCTGGGACTATGGGATGCGTGTACTGACTTGGTTCTGGGTATTTGTCATCACGGGGAGGTCACGTGATCAGTTCAAGGTATTATCCATTTTTTATCGATATGTCAACCCACACCCAGTCCATTAGATGCTCCTTCACCTAAGCTTCACTTTGATACCTCACTCGACATGTGGTGTGAGTGAGTGCAAGAATGTATTCATCCGCGGTGATGCAGTCATGTCTGGCGGTGATTCGGTCTCGGGAAAAAGCTTCCTTGCCCAATGCCTACGGACTTTACCGAAGATACACGGACTTTAACGAAAAGACACGGACGTACACGAAAAGACGCGAAGGTGAACGCCATTGTGGGGAAACCTCCCACAGACAGGTCAGTACATGCATTTCTATGTTGTTCACGCATAATAAAAGGATTGATCTGTAATCTGTGTTGTTGTTGTTGCTCCCTTTTTTTTGGACTAACCCATCAGAATAGTACGTATCACGGACTATACCCGTAGAGCTACATCTGGTCTATAAAACACGTCCCCCTGGATCCCACACCTTCATTTCTACAGAGCCATGGCGGAGACCCAGCCCCATGCGACTCGCATTTTACAGTATGCCACCGTGGTGAATTCATTCACGGGTTACCGAGCAGTGGTCCGGTCCATGTTTGCAGATGGCGACGACAACGAGGGACGACGCAAGATCCTGAACGAGTTCACAGAAGCGGTCCTCCACAGAGTGCACTCGATGGACAGGCGTGCCATCACTCACCACTACTGGACTATGACAGCCATCCTTGATGCTCGGGCTATGGACCACGAGCGCTCACGCCGCAACCAGCACC
>JAVTVY010039209.1:0-16226 GCA_036873755.1 Hanleya hanleyi | reverse complement strand
CATAAAGTATCCCTGAAGTGTTAATGAGTACAGTTAGTGTGACAGTAAGAGGTCACTTGTTACCTAAAGTATCCCTGAAGTGTTAACGAATACAGTTAGTGTGATATTAAGGGAACACTTCTTACATAAAGTATCCCTGAAGTGTTAATGAATACATTTGGTCTGTCAGCAAGGGAACACTTCTTACATAAAGTATTCCTGAAGTGTTAATGAATACAGTTAGTGTGACAGTAAGAGAACACTTCTTACAGAAAGTATCCCTGATGTGTTAATGAATACAGTTAGTGTGACAACACTTCTTACATAAAGTATCCCTGAAGTTTTAATGAATACAGTTAGTGTGACAACACTTTTTACATAAAGTATCCCTGAAGTGTTCATGAATACAGTTAGTGTGACAGCAAGGGAACACTTTTTACATAAAGTATCCCTGAAGTGTTAATGAATGCAGTTAGTGTGACGGTAAGAGAACAACTCTTACATAAAGTTTCCCTGAAGTGTTAATGAATACAGTTAGTGTGACAGTAAGGGAACACTTCTTACATAAAGCGTTATGGCCCCCATCTTCCTTACACCAAACCAATTTTAACGTTCACACTTCAAACTTGCCTTGATCGGACGGGCTGCCATTATTGTTCAAAATTAGAAATGTCAATTTCGTCCTACGGACCAATCAAACACAGGATAGGCCTCCTCTGTTGGCGGACGTGGTGACAATGCCAATCATTCGCTGACCCGTCTCGGAGCACGTTTCGGAAGACAATGGGTAATACGTCATGCACATCCATGAGGCCACACACGCTGAGTTTGAACAAGAATGACAGCCTGTCCGACCAAGGCAAGTTCAGAGCGCGAGCGTAAAAATTGCCCTCTTCCGTAATGCGCTAAATTAATAGAACTAGGCATTATAGTTCGGAAAAAATAGTGTTTTCATTGGTGGAGCGAATCAGACAGTAACTGATCAATTTCGGTAGTAGCGGATGACGCCAGGAGGTGATGGGTTTTAGTACTACACAAATAATTTATCCCAGGTTAGGGGTCGTCTCGGCATAGGCCCCTCTGTATAAACGTTAAACAATTTTGGATAGTTTAGGCTCTCTGACGATTCATTTTGATCAACAGTGTCTGTAGCCGCAACTGTCCTATCAATAATACCTTGAGATGTTAGTCACACACGGCGTTCATTGATTTCCGTGTGCTATAACCCGTACCGTATAAAAGTTCATTTTGATAGTACCTGTCAATTTCGGGAAGCTAGTTAGTGTATGTTTGTTTTGGGTCATCGTCGCCGTGTGACCAATAAGGTTAGGTGCGACGCTAAACTTCAACCAACCAACCAACCAACCAACCATGTAATTTAGCCATTTTCAACCCGAAAACTTGGTCTACGTGCTCATACATATCCAGCATCTCGATTATCTCCCCTTGATCACGCACAGTAAATTGCCTGTCGAAAGTCGTTGATCCGTAACTAGTAATGCGTGCATCATCGAAATCAATACACGGCTGTTCAGTTAGTCCAAACGTTTAAATATTTCTGCGTATAATCGTCAGGCTCTTGACGCTACAATAAATATTAGTATCCCAACAAATAGTCAACAACTCAAGTCTGCGTATCACATCGAACAGAACGTTTCATTTTCAAACTTGCTGACGTTATGTCACTTGGCGGGCTACCGGGAGTTCTATAGAGGCTGAAATTTCGAGAAAAACGAAAGAATGTCGCCGATTGTTTCCCCAGTCGATTTGAGACAAATGGGAGTTTCAGGATAACTCTCAAGAAACACAGGCAAACGTTTAATTATGGACGAATCGTTCTTAGAGTAATCAAGTGATTCGGTAGTTTCAATGATCCGCTACTGTCGCACTAACTGTAATATTATTTGACGAAGAATTAATTATACCTACATGTCAGTAATCTGATGTATTTATTCCCCAGAAAAAAAGAGAAGGTGAAGTTGCCTAGTCATTATCTGAACTGGTTGATATCATCGCACCACAGTAACCTGACTGAGAGATGAACCACGGAATGGGCGAATGTGCAATACAGACCCAATACTATTTTTGGACAACAAACGTAGACTAAGATTCCGTAGGTTGTAGACTAAGATCCCGAACGAATATATTCGTTAATTATAGAACAGTATGAATAATCACTGCAACAAAAAACATCTTGAGTGTTCACAGTGCGAGTACAGATGTATGAAGCTGTCTTTCTTGACCAGACACATGAAAACCCACACCGAAGAGAAACATTTCGCGTGTTTATTATGTGAGTACAAGTGTAACCAATCGCAGAACCTGACCAGACACATGAGAACTCACACTGGAGAGAAACCCGTCGCGTGTTCATTGTGTAATTACAGGTGTAGAGACAAGCAGACTCTAACAAGACACGGGAAAACTCACACTGGAGAGAAACCCTTCGCGTGTTCATTGTGTCAGTATAAATGTATACAACAGTATCACCTGACCAAACACATGAGAACTCACACTGGAGACAAACCCTTCGCGTGTTCCTTGTGTCCGTACAAATGTACACAACAACATCACCTGACCGGACACATAAGAACTCACACTGGAGACAAACCCTTCGCGTGTTTCTTGTGTCCGTACAAATGTATACGACAGCATGATTTGACCAGCCACATGAGAACTCACACTGGAGAGAAACCCTTCGCGTGTTCATTATGTCGGTACAGATGTATACGACAGCCTGACCTGACCAGCCACATGAAAACCCACGCTAGAGAGAAACCCTTCGCGTGTTCATTGTGTCAGTACAGATGTATACGACAGCGTGACCTGACCAACCACATGAGTACCCACACTGGAGAGAAACCGTTCGCGTGTTCATTATGTCAGTACAGATGTATACGACCACACGATCTGACCAGACACATGAGAACTCACACTGGAGAGAAACCCTTCACCTGTTCATTGTGTGAGTACAAGTGTAATCAAAAACAGTACCTGACCAGGCACAAGAGAATTCACACTGGAGAGAAACCCTTCGCGTGTTCATTGTGTCAGTACAGATGTATACGACAGCATGGCCTGATCAGGCACATGAGAACTCACACTGGCGAGAAACCTTTCAAGTGCTCATTATGTAGTTACAGGTGTGCAGACCAGGAGGCTCTGACAAGACACAGGAGAACTCACACTGGAGAGAAACCCTTGGTATTTTAAATGCGTCAGTAAGGATGTGCACAACAACATCACCTGACGTTACACATGAAAGCTAACACCGGCAAGAAACCTTTCAAGTGTTCGTAGTGCCATTACAGATGTGCACACCAGCAGAGTCCGACATGACACAGGATAACTCATACTGGAGGGAAACCTGCCGTGTACTCATACTGGAGGCAAACGTGTCGTGTGCACATTGTGCAGATGTACGGAACAAAAAAATCTGATTTGTCACCTGAAAACTCAAGTGTTTATTTTGCGAGTATAAATGTGCACAACAGCAGAACCTGATCACATACTATAAAACTCAAACTGGAGAGACCTGTTTTTTCGAGTGTTTCTTGTGTGAGTATAAATGTGTACAACAGCAGAGACTGGTTGCACACGAGAACTCGTACAGGAGATAAACCTTTCCAGTGTTATGTTATTACAAGTGTGCACAGCAGCAGAATTTGAGAGAACACTTGGAGAACTCACACTGGAGAAAAGCCTTCCAAGTGTGACTACATGCGTGCACGCCAAAAAATCTTAATGCAGATATAAGAACTCACACTGGAGAGAAACACTTTTAGCGTTCAATGTGTGTGTACAAATATGTGCTACTGCCCTAAATTACATGACATTTGGGAACTCAAAAGGGATAGAAACGTATTCATTGTGCTTGTAAAGTTGTACAGACCAGAGAGTATGACCTTACACCTCGCGTGAGAGAGAAACTTTTCAGGTGTTACGTTTGTACCTTAAATTTTACATACGTGTTCATTGAATGAGAACAGCTGACCACAAACGAGCAAACTAACTATGCACATGAAAACTCACACTGGTGATAAAATAGTGCTGGTAACATATACCTGTAAATACCATTGACATATACCAGTAAATAACGTTAACATCTACCAGTACATACTGGTAGCATGTACCATTAGATACCGGTAATGTGTACTATAAGATACCGGTAACACATACCAGTACATACCGGTAACATATACCAGTACATAGTGGTAACTTGTACCAGTACATACCTGTAACATATACCAGTACATACCGGTAACATATACCGGTACCTGCTGTCAACACATACCAGTACATACTGGTAACATAAGCCAGTACATTTTGGCGATATATGCAAATACATACCAGTAACATATACCAGTACATACTGGTAACATATACCAGTATCATATACTGGTGCATGCCAGAAACATCTACCAGCATATATTGCATATAAGAAAAAATGAGATTAACACCTGAGGCACAAGGGTCTGTGCCTCAGGTGTGCGTCTCCACAATTGTTTTCCAAGCTTATACACAATGTATTAGGGTCTGTACATGTACCTCAAGTGTCCTCCATAATTGTTCCCTATATGTAATATATTAGGGTCTGTACCTCGGGTGTCAGTCTCCACAATTGTTCCCTATGTACAATGTATTAGGGCCTGTACATGTACCTGAGGTGTCCGTCTCCATAATTATTCCCTATTTACAATGTATTAGGGCCTGTACATGTACCTCAGGTGTCTGTCTCCATAATTATTCCCTATTTACAATGTATTAGGGCCTGTACATGCGCCTCAGGTGTCCGTCTCCATAATTATTCCCTATTTACTATGTATTATGGCCTGTACATGCACCTCAGGTGTCCGTTTCCATAATTATTCCCTATTTACTATGTATTAAGGCCTGTACATGTACCTCAGGTGTCCGTCTCCATAATTATTCTCTATTTACAATGTATTAGAGTCTGTGCCTCGGGTCTAATACTAGTATATTGCATATATGGAATGATTGCGTAGACAGACAGCTGAGGCACAGACACTAATACATATTGGGTCCAAATTTGTCGTGCTTGCTATCATATTAAAGCATTCGTTGAGTAAATTCGGACTGGTGTGCACACGTTTATCTGTGTCGTCACTTTGGGCATGCGCCGTCGAGAGGTACTAAAGAACGGGCATTTGATACCTGATTCGGTGTGGGATTTGTGTCACCTGTTTGGGTGGGGATCGAGAGGATGTGGATGTGTATGGGCCATAATATATGCCCCATGTATCGGAAGTGGAGGGGAGTAGATTTTAATGAACTAATTAAAACGGACATATGAGACTTTGGGCTGGAACAAAGCGCCACATTTGAGTTATTGTTGGTGGCTATAAAGAAGTAGAGAAAAAGCAATTACGAATGCACATGGGAGTTTTTGGTGATATATGGACCATACTTCCTGTGTGAAGCGGTTACGAGTGATTGAGGTATGATATCACTCACATATACATGTACATGTACATATCGCATGCTGATAGGAAGATACGAGCGTAGCGTTCAAGATCTATGGCGTTACGTTTCGTGTCTAATTCAGATCAACCCGGGGCTAGGGGTCGTATGATCCCATGTATTTTAAGTTCCTCATGGTGCTCATATGAACGGTCACATTCAAAACGTGATTGAAATACATCATTCCCCAAATGGCGACTTTACAGCGAATATCATATGGATTAAGAATACTGATCAGCGATACGGATTTGATATTTTTGGTACATGATGTCTTGCCGGCATCATTGAAAACTGTTGATCGCTTCTCTCTTACAAGAAACTAGCCTATATTTATGTATACTATGATTGTCTTTTTGAATTTAGTGCTAAAGCTGTTGTTTGGAATATGGAATACGTCTTTGGATAATGAAAAACGGAAATTTTCTAATGGATGACGACCGAATAATGAATAACGGACCAGGCGCTTGTAATGAGTAAGTCAGTTATTTAGATAGCAATGATTGAGTTATCTACCGTTGACTGATGCGTTCCCAAAACCGTCCTGAGGCAGTGACGACTCAATGCTGAGGAGTAACATCCTCTACAAACACACGCACATACATACACTTCTATGCTTAGCCCCCAGTGCCTCAATGCCATGATACAATCAGACGAGATAAAGAAAGAAATATTTGTTCGTTTTCATGATGTCAGGCGGGAATTTCACTATGCGCACTCGGCTGGAAAGCCTGCTGTGGAAGCTTTTGGGATATATGTGGGCTGTACCGGGTCCAAATGTGTCGCGTCTGGTATTATATTGGAGAGCTCATTGGGGAGGTGACTTTGAATTGTGACGTCATTCTGCGCCGTTTGGGAATAGTTTAGAGAGGGCATTTGAAGTGGGAATTTTCGGACATATTTGGTCCAGGTGTTTCCTGCATAGTATGCCAATGAAGATCTTCTACAGTGTGACAGTGGTCGTGACGCTGATCTGTAATGTGAGTAGTACATAGAGTGTAACCGCCAGCTAACCGCCTATACTTTTAACATGGAGGATTGTTTTCCCTCCTCATGTGACCTTTGACCCCTATGCCCCTGGGTAACGTCAGGATTTCCAGGCGAACGGATTTTCCGAGGCATAAGATTAGAATATAAGTGTTTTCGTGATTGAAGTAGGTAAGTGACGTCATCAAGATGGACAATAGCCGGTATCTCGTGATTGACGGGGCTAGAGATATGAGACGTCGACCAATGGATACCTGACAACGAAGGCGTGAATTTGAATATATCAGTGACATGGTCATGGATTCATCAAGGTTGCTGTAAGGTTACATATTAATAATATCTGATTGATGAGAAGCTATCGATGAAATGAGCGGTAGAGAGGGATTATACTGATCAACATTGGGTTTGTTAGAGACCGAATTTTTGGGGGAATTCTCGCATAGAATACACCAAATTCGTTCCATTGTCATGAAGGTGTATACCTCTTGTTCTCGGATTACAACATTTTACGAGTGAAATCAGTAGATTGGAATGCGGAGAACAGACTATAAGTCGCAAGAGCCGACCAAGTGCATACCTTGCTGGGCAGAGTACATGTGAGCCAACCGATCTCACACCGTCTTCTACATCCTTCTCCAGACAATAACAGACGTACTAGTAGTGAAGCAATATACAGAACGAATACTGTAACTGCACCCAATGACCGGTATAAGATGATCAGTGTCCTCCGGGACGCATTGTCTCCCCCTGTATGTTTCAATACGTTCTCCCCAATCTATAACGTTCCTGTGAAACTAAAATAAGCCGAGCAAGCTTCAGATGCCACAGTCAATATTCAGCCGTCGTCCACAAAACAATTTCCATATAATCGAAAGGCCGCCTCTTTTATATGACAGTTTGCACCTATTCCGAATATGTATGAAATAAAAATATTAAGCTGAACCCTATACCCTATACCAAACATATACGATTATATGCTTTAATCCAGGGGGAAATATTTAAGGCCCCACCTGACTCCCCACCCTAACCGTTTTGTATGGAAATGAGACCTGAGATAAGGGGGCATATGAGTCTTTTATAGCGAATATTATTGTTACCTTCTCGTGAAGTCCGAAGCATAGTACGTAGATTTTCTCTTGATCTTATTAAATGTCTGGGGAAATGACAAGTGTTGTCGGTTGATTTGTATAATATATGTTGCAGCTCTTTACTACAGGGACATTAGCGAAGAAAGTGATATTCATCTTGCAAAGTTTTATTCAGCATATTATAGCGTCTGCACCATCTTTTGTCTCGATCTATTTTTCTGTATCTCCTCCGTTTCTATCTCAAGTCTGTGCGCGCATATTGTAAGCTTTGTTGAAAGTTCTGTTGTTTTACATATTGTAAATAGCAAGCATCATAATATGCTTGTTTTATACATTGATGATGGAGAAGCTTCTCTGATTCTTCTACTTCGTGAATGTAATATTCAATATATTCATCTTTTGGTTTATCTTTTACTTACGTTGATATGCTTGATCCTTTATTAGAGAGACTTAGCTGTGCCATCCAATTCCTTCAGTTTTTAGTGATATACTACATATGATAATTGCATCTTGAATAATAGGTCGATGCAAACTATTTCGTGCATGTATCGTGTAGTTAAGTATGTTTGTATGGATATCTGTTGTGAATTGAAACCACCCAGATTCCCATTTACAAGAAATGGTCACATTATTTTTTTCTCACCTGAAGGTTCAGTGTACACAATTTACTATGAACTTTTTCAAAAGGTTCGGACTCTGTGAATGTATAAAATTTGTTAAGATTATTATTTTGATTTATTAGTTCTATAACCCAGATGTCAGAGTTAAACAAAATAATTGGTTTAATTAATGCGTCAAAAAGTTTGTTGTATAAATTGGGTGGTGGGTTGGAGCCGGAGAATGTTCTGTGTAGTTTATGCAGGGTGTGTAATGCATTCTTTTTCCAGATCGATTTTGGCCTGTGAAAAATTGCATTTGCATAGGGTACACATTGGGTATGTGTAGTTTTCTGTAAGAGGTATTTCTGTAGAGTCAAAATAAAATGTATTTATTTGTTCCCCCTTTTTCTTATTACCATACAGTTTGATGTATTGAGGTTGACCGTCAAATGCCATTTATTACAATAACCATGTAAAATATTTAGGCAGTTTTGGAGGCCTTCGGGAATTTCTGAGATTATCAACAGATCATAAAAGATGTGACAGTTCATTTTCTAATGTTATTGGTGTGTATATGTCTGGGGAAATGCCAAATCATCCAAAAAGACATTACACATAGTTGAACTGAGGTTATCCCCTTGTGTTACGCTATTTTCTGATGTGAAGGAGTGTGAGTAGTATACAAAGGCTAAATTGGCGTAATAGCGCCTCACTGCGCATGCGCAGAACCTTGTGTGACGTCATAAGTGTGTTTGTGCGCATGCGTGATGTGTGGGAGGTGGGTACAAGATGGCCGCGAGTGTCATGTGTGGGAGGTGGGTACAAGATGGCCGCGAGTGTGAGTGAGTGCAAGATGTGGGAGGTGGGTACAAGATGGCCGCGAGTGTCATGATGTGGGAGGTGGGTACAAGATGGCCGCCAGTGTCATGATGTGGGAGGTGGGTACAAGATGGCCGCCAGTGTGAGTGAGATGTGGGAGGTGGGTACAAGATGGCCGCCAGTGAGTGGAAGATGTGGGAGGTGGGTACAAGATGGCCGCCAGTGTGAGTGAGATGTGGGAGGTGGGTACAAGATGGCCGCCAGTGTGAGTGACATGTGGGAGGTGGGTACAAGATGGCCGCCAGTGTGAGTGAAAGATGTGGGAGGTGGGTACAAGATGGCCGCCAGTGTGAGTGAAAGATGTGGGAGGTGGGTACAAGATGGCCGCCAGTGAGTGGAAGATGTGGGAGGTGGGTACAAGATGGCCGCCAGTGTGATTTGGTGGGAGGTGGGTACAAGATGGCCGCCAGTGTCAGTGAGATGTGGGAGGTGGGTACAAGATGGCCGCGAGTAGTAAAATGTATAAAAGGAGTCGATTTTTAGGGAAAGGGTGTATTCAATCTGACTTACCTGACCTGACTTGATCAGCCAGCCAGCCAGCCAGCCCTCCTACCTGCCTAGCCGCTTGTATGAGACGAAAAGCATGAGACGTGGAGAAGATTTTCCCTTTGACCCAGCAGTACCTCCGGATCTTAGTGTTCATTCTTTTGTTCCCTAGTTCCAATACGTGTATTTTCATACCTTTAGGCCGTCGCGCATGCGCAGAATCACCCTAATTCAACCTTCCACCCAGTCCATTAGATAGCCCTTCAACCTTATCAAAAGTATCACAAAAAGTATCACGTCACTATGAATATCTAGCTGAGATTTCTCTTCTATATCTCCCCATTATAACCTTATCAAAAGTATCACGTACCAATGAATATCTAGCAGAAAAAATTTTTTTGGCTATCCCCAGCTCCAAAAAGGCTATTTTTATACCCCTTCACTGCCGCGCATGCGCAGAAGGGTGATAGTTCAATCCCATACCCAGTGCATCAGATGCCCCTTCACCTAAGCTTCAATTTGATACCTCACTCGTCCCCATTGGTCCATTAGGGGCTTCCCTAGATTGGCTATTCCATCAACCTTCCCTCCTCCCGACCCCGCCCCCTTTTTTCCTGCCTTGTTTTCAATATTTAATTGTTAAAAAACATAGAAAATGAAAAAGTTTTTTTTGGGTTCCATTTTAATCTTTTTTTCCTTGTTTTTCAAATAAAAAAAAAAATGTTGGCCATGCCATCAACCTTCCCTCCCCCTTGTCCCCCCCTTCCAATTCCCCTTTTTCCGTTTTTTCAATATTTAATTGTTAAAAAATTGAAAAAATTGAATTTTTTTTTCTTTGGGGATAACAATGATGGGGTCTGATGTTAATTTTTGTGCTTTTTAGAAGTTTCCTCTTCCGGGGAAGATGGTTGGCCCTGAGAAGGGCCGTTAGTGTTACACCACCACACTTACGCACGGTAGATTTTCTTTATCCCTCCTACATGTTTCCGGCAAATTGGACATTTTATTTTGAGATGGTTCTCGCCGGCATCAGTGCAATGGCACATGTCTCCTACACACGTCAGTGTCACCCAACAACCCGCACATAGGCATAAATGACCGCATGGCAAAACAGCAAACTCGCTTTCGTCATCTGTACATATGCTACAGCGTGATATTTTCTTCTCTTTATCCAGTTGTTCGTATTGTCTGTGAATCTCCTCGTCCATTTTAATCAGGTCTTCTTTCAGTCCATTAATCAAGTTGTTCAGGCGAGTTATCTCGGCTTCACACCCACAGCATTGTTGTGGCTGAGTTTCGGCGGTAGTTGAAATCATTGGAATTTCACCAGGCGTTGTCGTTGGCCCACGTCTACTATTTAACCATGGCAGTTCATCTTGTAGTTCCTCATCAGTTGTGTCATCATCGGGTTCTTGTATGGTCTCCATCGTGCTTATTTCTTCGTCATGTGCATCCCTTAGTCTTTCCAATTGTGCATTTTCTTCGACAGTTCGCCGGAGTTGTTCTAATTCTTCTGTACTGCGTGTTAAGATGGTTGTTTCGTCTTCCAATTCCCTTTGAAAACTGGTGGTTACCATCATTCCATCATTTTCCTGAACGCTAACCAGCTCTCTGTGTTCTGTAGCGGCATTTCTCGGGTCCCTAGCGGGGTGATGTGTAAACAGCGCACGTCTTGTTGAATTCATGGTTGTATGGGTGAATAAATGTCACAATATACACGTATTTATACTTTTAGTGGCTGTGGGAGGTGGGTACAACATGTCCGTCAAGTGTCAGTGAGTGTAAGATGTGGGAGGTGGGACAACATGGCCGCCAGTGTCAGTGAGTGAGTGAGTGAGTGCAAGCTGTGGGAGGTGGGTACAACATGGCCGCCAAGTGTCAGTGAGTACAAGATATGCATGGCCGCCAAGTGTGAGTCAGTGCAAGCTATGCTCACTGTATATGAGTGTGCTTTGTTATCATTGTTCAAGCATAAAAATTTCCTAGTTTTATTTCGAATCATCAGATTTTAGTGCATAATATTGCTGAAATAATGCCAACAGAAAACTCAGAGTCAATTTAAATATTTATTTGTATTGAGAAAATTATAAGAATTTCGAAGAGAAAAGAGCTGAGATAATGTCTGTCTGTCCTGGAAATCAGCTGATCAGCAATAAATCGACATCTCCGTGACCTTCAACGAGATTTTGACATTAGGTTTTACCCGCTTTTATCACAAATCATTATAAAGAAATTGTCACACCCGGTGAACCCCTGAAACCCACATCCTACCTGAGAGTTTGGTAAGATATTCCATTCATTCGTTCCCGTGGAGTAGAATTTCATCCACCAGCTTTCACTGTTGTGGTACGGGAGCGGTAGTTTTGCACTGATGAAAAAGAATGTCGTCCTCTCTCACGAAACCAAACACAAAAATTGACAAATTATACGGACTGCCACGATAAGCGAATGTATGCAACAAAATAGCGTTCCGTACTGCAGATGTCCGATAAAATCCCTCCAGTCAAGGGAGGCGTGTTACAGAATGTTGATTCCACAAAACCTGTTCGGTGGCCTACATCATCGTTCAATCGCTGCACATAAAGGCTGCGTTCAGCTCACCAGAACTGTCTACACTTCGAAATCTGTGAAAGAATATCAATTTTCACGTTTCCTGTCTGATATCACACAAATTTACGCGTCCGCTCGAACACAACACAGCACACTCTCTCGATTACAGTCTACGGGTATACATGCAGGCGATGCATGATGCAGATCACATTATTCATCTCAGCGGACACCGAAAGGAACAAAGTTCCGTTATAAACTGCGACAGAGAATGTTCCCCAGCTCAGAAAACAACACAATGATCAGTGAAATCGTCCTTCGTATGCAGGACGCTAACAAAACGCTAACAAAATGGCTACTGAACACCAAAATTTCCCCGGATAATAAAGTCGTTCAAACCACAGCGCCATCTATACGCTTTGGTGCAAGGGAGACAACTCGGACTAGACCAATTCGAAGATCATGTCCGCTATATTTAGCCTGAATGGGTATAGGGTGATCGGGTTTTTTTATGGCTTTTACTATGAGCTATGAGGTTGATCATGTAGAATACGATGGAAAAAAATTTGAAAGTACCGCGTAGGCTTGTATATAGATCCATATAGACCCATATACACTCATATACTGGAATATTGGTATGTATCAATCCATACGGGATGGACATGTTGGAGCACTAGTGGCCCGATGGGGTAGAGTGAGGTCTTATTGTATCAATCCATACGGGGTGGACATGTTGGAGCACTAGTGGCCCGATGGGGTAGAGTGAGGTCTTATTTTAAAGCTCTCGAGGAAATAAATAAATAAATAAATAAATCAAAAAAATCGGCGAGTAGTAGACGAAGGGAAAATTGGAAAGTATTGACCATGCCCCAGAATACTTCATATGCATATCACGGCCTTAAGGCCTATCTAAGATGTAATCTACATCACAGTTTAGTAGTATAAAAAGCGCAATTCACCTTGTCCCTTCCAAAGAAATAAAATCGGCTCTATTTTACAGGAGTATATACGCAGGTGACGTGGGTTGTGACGTCACTTCCGGGTTTTCACTTTCGAACATAGAAGAGTTCCAATTTTTTCCCTTAGACGTCCGTATGTTCATCCTCCAAACATACAAGAGTTGCAATGTTCAACCGCCGGGGTGTTTTCCCGCCCCAGCGCCCCGCAGCGCGCGCGCGCGCGTCATCCCGCGTCATCCCCGGCAGTGCGCGCGCGCGCGGACGCGGGTCAAAAGGTCAAAGGGTCACCTCCAGGTCAGACGGTCCAATGTCCAATGAGACAATGTTGCGGCATCGCTATAGTCAGAGCTTGAGCACAATAAAAAATTCTAGATTCTAGGGGATTCTAGATGAACCTGGGAAAGATGGGCAGTTCCATTTGGACCAATCAGCGGTCGAGAAAAAGAGCCAATCAGCGGTCGAGAAAAAGAACCAATCAGCGATCGAACAATCAGCCAATGGAATTGGGGTATTCACAGTGTGCTTTCGCTGACGTCCGCGCCTACATCTGGGTTCTTGTACACCCGGGTAATGTTTTTCTGGACATGGATGGGTTACCTTTGGCTCCATTCTAGGCCACTGATTGACTAATACGGTGTTCAAAGCCACTTTCATGCATTATGCTCATAGAATGTATAGTCATAATCTATACGTGTTGGACGAGTCTCTTCACTCACCGTATACACGTACCTCAATGAAATGCCCGCTCCAAACCTAGACCAAAGACACGTACTTGGTCTGTAGGCTGATTTCATTGGCTCTCTATTTTTTACTATAGTGCTCTTGCCTTCTAAACTTGATGGGTTACCTAGAACTTATAGTCATAATCTATACGTGTTGGACGAGTCTCTTCACTCACCGTATACACGTACCTCAATGAAATGCCCGCTCCAAACCTAGACCAAAAACACGTGCTTGGTCTGTAGGCTGATTTCATTGGCTCTCTATTTTTACTATAGTGCTCTTGCATTCTAACCTTGATGGGTTACCTAGAACTTATAGTCATCAACTTAATCTATACGTGTTGGACGAGTCTCTTCACTCACCGTATACACGTACCTCAATGAAATGCCCGCTCCAAACCTAGACCCAAAACACGTACTTGGTCTGTAGGCTGATTTCATTGGCTCTCTATTTTTTACTATAGTGCTCTTGCATTCTAAACTTGATGGGTTACATTTTGGCCCCATCCTACACCACTGATTTCAGTTTGACTGAATCTCCACATTGGGCATTGATGCATTAGGAATAAAACTCACAAGACAGGGTTTTTTGGTGAGATCTCATTTTTTTTTTTATTCATTGAACAACAACAACGTGAGAACAACCACGTGAAAACTCAAGCCCAGAACAAGGGGCTTGTCATTAACTGAAGCCCAGAACAAGGGGCTTGTCATTAACTGAAGCCCAGAACAAGGGGCTTGTCATTAACTGAAGCCCAGAACAAGGGGCTTGTACATTGAAGCCCAGAACAAGGGGCTTGTCATTAACTTAAGCCCAGAACGGGGCTTGTACATTGAAATGATGGGCGGCCCAGTCATAGACGAGTACATCGCGGTCCTCGGCCTGGGAGTACTCGTCAAACATCTGCACGATAGTAGATAAGGGTCTTCCCCGGCATCGATGGTACAGGTAAAACAAGCAATATTGTCCGCACACGCCACTGGTCAGGCTTTGCAACGTTTGACTGTTCCAAAACCACGTCTCTGTGCCTTGATCCATGAAGTCTGTTAAATCGGGATGGAGGGGTGGCAGACCGTACGGGTCAAAGTATTCCCCCTGCTCTTCTGTCAAGTACACGGCCACCCAGTGTTCACCGGGTCGATCCATCGGGTCCGTGTTGAGAACGTAAGCAGCCGGATACATACGGTCTAATGGAAACACATCTCGGGCGAACACCCCTTGAAAGACCCTACGTGTCTCTGGGTCATTCTCCAGCACGGTGGTTATCTGGTCTGTATCCATGTTAGGTGGAGAAGTCACACAGGACGTTGCGCGCCTTGTCCACTTGAATGATGTTGTCAAACTCGGCGTAGCAGATCACATTGACGGTGGTCGCCAGGGCTCGTGCAAAGTGGATTTCCAACCGTAAGTTGCCTTGCTTGGCCAGGGCCAGCTGATGGTCGTTCTCTAAGGTGGGGGTCAGATCGAAACAGAACAACGTGTATCCGTTCGCGTAGTCCTCCCGACTGATCATATTCCCTTCGTCCTGGTTGGTTTGACCGGTGGCTGTAAACAGGCTCTGATAGGCTCGAATGAAATTCCTCCGCCCAAAGTTCGGGGTTAAGGCCGTGGCTGGCACCTGTTGTCCATCCACATGCAGGGCCACAAAATCGATGCCGAAATGTTTAAAGTCAAAGGGATTCTCTGGGTAGGCTCCGCTGAAACTGGTATTTTCCACACAGGCCAGGATCAATCGCTTGGGTAGTTCCCCCAGGAACAGGTTTTCTTTGTTAGCGCCCATATTTCCAGCAGGCACAGAGAACACTTTGGTTTGTACACGTCGGATAGGGTACTGGGCTGGTTTTGTTTCCAAGGCTTTCATGTGTCCCAATTGAACGGCTGGATTCGGTTTCACTTTTCGGACATACAGGACTGCGTCTTGGATGACAATCTTATAGTCCGCTACATGCCCCTCTACGTTAGTGGCCATCAAGGAGAAGGTGGGAGGCGCCCGTATCAGTCGGATTTTGATGGGGGTCTTGTTCAAGAGGTACCGGTCTTGCATGAACATGTCTGCATGCAGTCGACCCATCATATCCACCGAGGCACTGTTCACAGTGAAAGCCTTCCGTTTGTTATATCCCCCATTGTCCGCCGTGTCCATGTGCTCGGCCGTGTCCTTGTAGAATAAAGCGGTTGTCAGCTGAGATTTTTAGCCTCTCGGCCATACGACAACAGTGTCTCGATGTAGGCTCGATAGGGGTACGTGTTGGTGGAGTCACTGATGAGTTTGTCGCTGAGAAAAATATCCACCTGCTGGAACATCGAGTGCAGCCAGAGATTCGTCGGGCCCACCGTTGCTTGGTCAACGATTCTGGTGCCAGCTCCATTGACCACCTTGGCTTTCACATACAAGTACGTATGGGCTAAATCCACATAGGCCGTATCCGCATTACTGATGGTGAACTCGATGGGCCCGGTTTCGTTGATGCTGGAGAGCGGGAGATGCTCCACCCATAATC
>JAVTVY010039208.1:0-15874 GCA_036873755.1 Hanleya hanleyi | reverse complement strand
TGCGCATAAGAGTCACTGAAAGTTACAATCACATTTAATTTGAAGGTTGAGCAAACGTTACTGTTAATTTTCTTAGGGTCTTGAAAACTTCAATTCTAAAATAATTTGTAGCATTTTCTTCTGTTAGTGGAATGGTTGAAGTGATTGCACTGTCTGAAGTTGGAGGATTACCTGAGTGAGTACAATAATTTATTGAGGATTGAACATTTTTTACCATTTTTGTGATAATCATTTCTCTGGAATCAGCATTTCCACATTCATATTTTAAAGGAGTCCATGTTTAAGGTGATAAATGAGTTCTTTGTAAATGTGTAAAACAAGAAAAAAAAAAAAAATATAAAAACAGAAATGAGCCAGTACTCTGGTTGGGTGATCTTGAACTATCTACTCTCTGAAGTGGGTCAAACATCAGTAAATTCATCCATTCCAGGGTCTATCCATCATGTATGATACGTCAATCCCTTACAACATGGGGACTACGTGTGGGGAACCATTCAACCAAGTATTGAAAAGGAGCAAGTATATTGCATGCATACTGTACCCAATTGACGGTATCATACATGACTGACCTTTCCATTCCAGGATACACAATGCTATTCTGAAACAAACTGAATACTAGTTTGAATGGCACAGATGTGAATACATCAATGACGTTAGTCACATCTATCCAATATGATACCACATTTCTAGAATCACCATTCAAGTAGCCAAATGTAGCAGGAAACTGGTAGGAATAAACACAAATAGTGTCACAAAAAAAACTGACACTGACACGAGAGTGTAACGAGTCCCATACACACACTCTTAAATGTCCCAAACAGTGTCAAATGTCACATACAATATAATGTTATGTGCATGTGGCAAATAGCACATGTGTCACAGATACACACATAAAAGATCACATACAGTGTCAACTGTCATCACATTCACATTTAATATAATAAGTTTCTCACACACATCATCCATTCATATTTACTGTGATGTAAAATCTCTAATAAGCTGATCAAGTGAACAGCCCTCATTCTGCATCACTAACACCGTAGTCTATCAAACAAGCGCTGTTAATGGCAGAAAGCCTGTATCAGAAAAAGTATATATTCCTGTGACGGGCTGACCTTCAATTAAACCGCCATATATGTGACATGTTGCGATGTGTTTCTGATTGGTTGATGTGCCTAGTGATGCGTACGGGAAGTCTGATGACTGTGCCAAACCCCTGTGACCCTGTAACCTCTGTTTTTGACAAAGCTAAGCAAAATCACTTGATTGGCAGAGAGAGAGAGAGAGAGAGAATAATGGTTTAACATAGCGTTCCTTGATTGACAGATAGAGTACACAAATTCAGTATGAATTATTACATTCACAAAGCCATTCGCCAGGGATCCCGATGACAGAATTTGTTTTAAAAACAAAATTTGTTTTAAAATCTGAAGTGAGCGAATCACGGAGATTTTTCTGCACGGACATACATACACACAGACATGCACTAATACAAAAGGTTAATGTAATGTTCATGGTGAAATGTAGGCATAGAGTATGTTGATAATGAATAGTAACGATTCACACAATATTGTTGCATTCTAATACCAGTGGCTGCGATATTCACAGTAATCTGATATTCACAAACTAATATTCACAAGATGCTATCAACACTAAAATGATATCCACAGTGAATATTAGAAAATGACATATGTATATGTACATATGCAAATTCACCGATCACATTTCTATTTATGCTGCAATAACTGTGGTTTGTTCGCAACCAGTTTTAAAAAACATACCAAATCGATTTCCTCGATAAGACGAATCTTAAAATTACCAAGAAATGCTCTCGAATACACTGATATGTGCATTGTTGTGATTTCTTCCCAATACAGGTTGAACTTGCACAAAAGTTGTCTCTCTTGGCATCATTGTGATACTTGGAGTTGTCTCCCTTTAAAAGACTGCTTGAACTCCCCTATGGCACTGTATATAAAATGATGGGCAGAGCAGCTAACTAATTTACATAGCTGTCATATATTAGTGTTGCATCCCTTTTGGAACAAAAATCAGTCAAATAACTGCGACATTAAAATTTGGGTCACACTTTCGCTGAGCTGGGATTGAGTCGTCGGTTTGCAGCCGAGTACCCGTAATTTGACTGAGGGTTCCGGTAGGCATAGCGGGGATCGTCGTAATCTTCACACGATGTCGACCGTTGATGTACGTTTTCCCCATATGAAGGTCTCTGGTGGTTTGTATACATTTGTGGGATGGGAGTGTATGGGCGGACATTTGATGTTGAATGGGATTGCCACCGCGACGCATCTCCAGCCTGTCTATTGTATGGATCAGCCCGTCCAGTAAGGGGTGGCCCTATTGGCTGAAGCTGTCTCATGTGACTATGAGACTGGGTTTGACGTTGTTGGCGGAGGTACTGGTCCCGGTAGTAATCGTCCCGTCGCATGTGCTCCTGTATCTCATCATGGTTCTGGTAATGACTGTAGTTTATATTATCTGAGAATCCAAGTCGACTCGACGGCCTGAAGAAAAAAAATAACAGATGAATAAAATAATAGGTTTCTCAAGGAATATGAAGATTAGGATCAAAAAGGGGAACCCAAATGTAAAATGAAAATTACCAAAGAAGAAATATGTAATTCTATCTTTATTCGAAGTTCTTTGTGTTATTCTGTCAAAATATTAATACTGGTTGTTGAGAAGGCCTTGGGTCTCCTTGATGTCATCACCAAATCTTCAACTTATTTGCATAATATCCCTCAATTTCAGATTTGTTTCTTCAAACCACAACATCTCTTCAGCCAGTTGCAGTATTTACATGCTGTAAACATCATTTCACTCCACAAAATTCTTAAGTATTTGATTCTTCTCAAATTGACCAATGACCACTTGGATTCCACTTTAACCAATTCAGATTGCAACAATGACAGGCAGGGTGTAAAATAGAACATCCCACACCATTAGTGAAGTGTCGGGACACTTTCTCTCAATAGATTGTGGGAAGGTGAATGGAGTAAATCCTTCAATCACATGAAGTGAAAATTCCACATAAAATCAGGGGTGCCTTTATTAGAACGAGGAGTTGAAAGAATGACCCAAAATGATGTAAATTATCATTTATTTTTTAGTTCTACTGATTCGAATCCTATGTGGGATCTCCAATAATGCTAAACTCTGAGCTTAGGGTATTTACGGTAATTCCCCTAATAATTCGATCACTGGAAGTGCAGCAAAAATGGCTTATATCTGAAAATATTCTTGATGGCACCATCTACATGGTGTCACATTTTGTCATTATATGACTTTCCTTCAATTGGAATGAAGAATGGGAATTTTATTTGAATAACAGAGTTGAAATGTGAACTTCCTGTGATTGAATTATTAGGGGAATTACCGTATATTGTACATGTACATTATATGACAATTTTATATTCTCAATTTCAAATTAAAAGCATGTGCATTCTGTGAAGTTTGCAGCATTATTTCTTTGCTATTTCAATGATGGTCGAGGGTGATTGAATTTACTGAAATGACTGATTGAATTTTGTTCATAAAATTGGTTGTGATCAAATTCTAAAAGGGTGAGTGAATTAATAGAGAATTTCCTTAGTTCACTTAGTGGTCATCATGTCTGATCACTGGAGGCAAAATTTAGCAGGAGGATTGCGAGGATAGATATTGCGGTTCTTGGCGGGTCATCGGGGAGGGGGGCAAAGGTGGGGCACTCACCTACCTAGCAGATGAAGCAATAGGCAGCTACATCCGCCCAGCATGTAATGGTTGCGAAAACCATTCAACAATATTGATTACCAAAATATCATCGAGGATTCCCCACCAGTTACTCAGCATAATTACCTGGACTCATACTCCTGTCTGCTCTCCGATCTCTGTCTGGGGGGAAGTTCAAGGGCATTTATTGGGGCCTTGGACTCGCCGTACCTCTGCAAGAGAACCCATGATGGTTACAACAAGGCCACACCCATTGGGACTAGTACAGGTATGATCAATCAGCCTGCCTCACTTTCCACACACACACACAAACATACACATGATTTACCTCTAGGTTAATTTCGACCTGTAATATGTGGTGTTACTTTTTCTGTGTAAAATTTAGACTTCAGGTGAAGTTTGGATTGAATTTGGTTCATCAATTTGGATAAGAATAGGCAACACTATTTTAAATGTTTACCCTAAGGGCTATTCCAGAAAAAAAGGTATGGGGGGGGCGGATGGGCGAGTTTTTTACTACCCACCACCCATAGAAATGAATTTACTGCCACAACAAGGACCCACAGAATTCAATTATCTAGGCATCCCACCACCCATAGAAAAAAAACAAAATAAAACGGTTGGCCTCCTACCATGGTCGTTGTTGTTGTTGTTGTTTATGGAGATCACTTCCCGGGCCAATATTTTTAATTTTTTCATGGTTCGCACGGGTCCATAAAGGTGTGTAATTTTTATATTGAAAATTCAAGGCCTTGAAAGTTAGAATTTTTTCCCGTACGTCCTTGAAAGTGCTTGAATTTTACTGTAATAGGTAAGTATGGTTGGCAGTCCAGCAAAATGGAATAAAAACTCCACGGACGATCGTTGTTTCTGTCTCCTGTTGTGTTTCCCCTTTCCATCCGTCGCTCCTGTACATATGCTCTGGCCTAAACCGTGTATTATGTTTGATATCCCTATCATAGTTAATTTAAAAGACTCCGGGCCATCCTTAAAATATGTCAGTTGGCGTAACCCGCCCTCCCCATCGAAAAGCTACCAACCCAAAAGTTGTTATCAGCCATCTGTCGCCGTAAATGTTTTTTTCTTTTTCTTCAACTTCAAGCAGTCCCTGTGTAGTTATTATCATTAAATTGCGTAGGTCGTGAATTTGTCCGCCAGAGTTGCAAGTTTCAAGAATGAAATACAAAGAAAATATGGTCTACGAAACGAAAGAAAAATCTGCCCTCACGTTGATTTTGTTGAAAAGCGATATGCGTGTTGAAAACTTTTGTGCCTTACTTCCCTATTTTGAAAGTGAACTCTTCCAATTCGATTCGTCGGGAAGCCTTGTGGGATTACAACACCGGGTCAGTGGAAGTTTCCATTACCGCAATAGGGATGGTAGCCCGACAGTATTGCGACACGTGCCTGCAGTCAGTCGACCATATTTCCCGGCTAAATCTGTACCGCGATGCCGACGTTTGGTTCATTATCCATCAAACACGAAGTAAAAAGTGAAATGTCCAGCTTGTCAAGGATTGAAAATACATAAAAACTAAACCTCTAAATTCCTGCAATGATGATCGGGTTGTCTACAACGTCACTCGTGAGATGTCAATGTGACGGACCCAGCGAGGGTGCATATTTTATGTTCGTCCGCTCCATAAAGTTGATTCCTCGTTGATTATAAACTGGATTATCGTGTTGTTGGAAACACTGACGTTTGTCATTTTATTACATGGAAACGTCGTTCTGGATTGGTGAGTGAATAAAACACCAGCATCCATGTCTGTTGACATCTCCCCGTAGCACAAATGAAATACTCAACTGCTCCCTTTCTGCAGTCAAAATGTATGAGACACATCATGCACATCCGAAGAAATGAAATAATGGCTCCCTCGACATAGTTGTGCACAAACTAACTATTACGCCGAAGCCCTGACAAGCAGAGGGAAACATTTATATCTTTGTCCTGCCATATCATCTGTTTAGTAAAGAAAATGAGACATCGAAAATATCATTCGAATTGCCGTTAATTTTTTTTCTATTCATCTCGTAGGTGCCTCAAAATGGCCAGTTGACGGGCATTTTCGCCTCCAACCTCCTGCTAATGAGAACCCGGTTAGGGACTTCTGATCATAGTTCTATGATATATGGAGAATTCGCAACCACAAAAACTGAACTTTTGTATTTTATTTCTGTGTTAGTCACGATTTAGTTGTACAGAAATTATTCTGAGTAACATATTCACTTTACTTTCAGCGGCACGAACTCCACGACGAAAACGGGAGTGTTCAAATTTATTGTTTCACGAGTATATTGAAAATGCTCCCGTTTTCGTTTTATTAAGATGAAAAAAATCGCGACAGGGGAAAAATCGGCCCTTTTCGAATCAAATTTGGAAGGTGAATTATTAGGGAAATTACCGTAATCTGTTCTGATATCAAAAATTGAAAACGTCTAGAAAGTGCAAATTTAACGATGAATTTAACAATTCAAATTTAATGACTGACTTTGCCAGATTTTAAAGACTGGATAAAAAGGGCTGACGTGAACAAGGCAGCAACTGAAGTGGAAAATCGGAATAGAAATACATACGGTTTTTAATAAACCAAATTTCTTTTGCAATAAAATAACGTAATTGAGGTGAGGTTTTTTTTACATTATTAGTGAAGATATTATGGTACTTGTGATCTGATTATTGACACAAAAGTTGAATGTCGGAAGAGACGTTTACGTAAGATAGCCCGAGATTATAGGCCGTTTAATAAATGGAATAGGCCTACATTTATTCTACTATATTTTCAAATGAAGCATAGATGCGGCATCTGAAACAGATCGATCCAATTTTCAGATTAATTAAAACGTAGATTGTGGATTGATGCGGATCATGTTAGGCAAAAATATACTTGAATAAAACTGGGTAAACAGGTGAGTGTATAGCCAATAAATGACAGAACAGCTGCAGTCGAGCCATATTTCAAGCCAGAATAACGATCGGAGAGAGGTAAAAGGGAATTCTTTTTCAGGTTTGAAACATTTTTTTTTTATTTTCATGACAGTCCTGATCTCACTTTTACGAAGGCATAATACATTGACGTTGTGTTAGCTGAATATATTTTGAAGCGGGAACCGTGAACAAGCGCAAGTTTGGCCCACGTGCCATGCTATCCAAGGCTTGATCACGTGATGTTATTGCAACTCCGTATGGCGGGAAAATGTTCAACCAACACGTGGCATGTTGAAACTTTCATTCTACTGACCCCACCCAATTCTATGAAAGTATTTTAATACATCTGTTAATCAAGGAACGAATGGATACAGTGAATTGTTAGAAAGGTCAAGCAATTCATGTCTTTCGTTTAGCCGATATTACTGGGCGGGATGAGCTCGTTCCAGCTGGGAAGATTGTATTGTCTCAGATCAGTTGGCCCTGATATGGGTCTCACATGAGTTGGCCCTGATATGGGCCTTTAAATAGTGTCAGGCGCTGGATTAATTTGCTGTTCGTTTTATTGACATAAACAGTTTGAAAAGCCCTTCCACAATATTTCCCTATGAAGAGCAATCAAGAAATTATTAGGTTTGATTCTCAATCTGAAAATGACGTAATCTGTGTTTCTTCATTAGATCGTTTATATATTTTCCCCTTTGACATCATTGGCGAAACCGGGATAGTTGGACATAGTCTTGTCGGCGGTGACAAAAATTCTGCAAGGTTTCAAGCATGTACTGCAGAGAAAATGAAGAAAATATCAGAATGTCTAAGTGACAGAATATGCTCTTGTCACGTATGTACTAATGTACGCGAATTTGTGATTTTAAATTGGCCGGGCGTCCGATGAAGCTAATCTCTTCATTGTCAGCCGATCATTGCGGTCAATTACTCGAACCTAATTTTATGGTTAAAGAGCAGGAAGAATGCATTGCTCTCCAAAGAGAGAAAATAATGATAGGAAATGCAAGAGGCAATGGATAATTCACTAAAAACGATCAAAGATGAAGAAGTCCGCCATTTAGCTTCTCGCGTCAAAAAAAGATAATTCGAACACGTCCGTTTTTCTAAAATTGGCTTGAATTGGGTACTTGAATAATCACTGTAGGACCTTGAAAAGTCATTAAATTTAATGCAAGAAAAGGCATGCGAACGCTGTTTTTTTGCGTTTTGGTTCATCATTATCATCATTTGCTGCTGATGTCGCCAGATCAACAGGTTCGGAGTTATTCACTGTGACCGTGCCGACCGTGTCAACTGCTTTTTTGAAGCGTAAATTATGTCCTAGTTTTTTCAGAACACGTCATCGCGGAGAAAACAAAGTTCTTCGTCGTTCAGATTTTTTAGTTGATCCATATCGTTGAAACCACTGCTTTGAAAATTATGCCGCCAAATTGATTGAATTTTAAAAAATTTTGACGGATTTCATATTGAATTTGATGCTCAACAGTCATGCCAGTCGAACAGACCGTCAGCAAGGTCGGAAGAAAATGGAAGCAAAACTTCGCCTCGGTACTCAACGGGCACATTTGTATATATCGCCACATGCGAATATACGACCAGCTTTCACATTATTTTGTGTTAATACAATTTTGAAGGTTCTGGGAACAAATTGAATTCGTAAATCAACTTATTGCTAGTAACTTTACAAAAAAAACGAAAAGGGGAGACAACACACATTCTTTCAAAGAGGGCGCTTTTCACGAAGGTGACTGAATGAGACGATCAGGAACTTCCAGGCAGGCAGATACGAGGGTTGCCAGCGAGAAATTACATATACAAAAGAACAGACAACACTTCGGGTAGTGTTTTAATAAATAAATGAATGAAAACAACGACCAGATATTGACACCATTGGTTTTATTTACCCACCACCCATAGAATCCATTTCTTTATTAATCCTACCACCCACAGAATTGGATTTCATTTTAACACGACCACCCATAGAAAAAAAAGAGGCTTCCCATCCGCCCCCCCCATGCCTTTTTTTCTGGAATAGCCCTAATAAATATTGGATGTTACTTTGCCTTTTATTATTGGCCACTATTACTAATTTGTATTCCTTATATGTTTCTTTCATTCCATTCATCCGTCCAGAACAGTGAAATGATGGACATACACTGACAGACAGACAGACACAACACTGAGAGACAGATTTACACACACAGACAGACAGTGAAAAGCCAAGGTTTTAAGCACAGATGAATTATGGCATACATGTAAGACATGATATTTGACAATAATATATTAAAGAACAGGAAGACAATGGTTAGAAATGTCAATTATTAAAATACACAGTACAATTATTAATATAATTATTAATCGGACACATCAACAGGAGTTGTATACATGTACTACAAAGTACTCACAGAAATCTAAACTTTCAGAATTAAGTTGATCTTCATGGATGAATATGAACAATATATAAAACAGCTATCTTATTTTCAGGATAACTATTTATTGGATTAAACTTAAACTTGTAACTCTTATAATTCATTAGAGAGAGAGAGATAAACCCATCCCCAGTGTGAAACATATTCAGTACTCAGGAGAACACTGTCTACCAAGATGAAGACAAATTGTAAGGCTTGTATAAGCTATTGATTCCAAGGAAACAGTTATGAAAAAATATTTGTATATTTTTGGAAAAATAATTACCAGTAACTTCATTTTGTGAAAATTATATTTGAAGCCTGATCTGCAGTGGGTCACATGTCGCAGTTAATTTCACATGATAGGAAACATATATAATCAGCAGATAACATTTAGTAAAATAGTATGGCTTGGTTGAAAGCAAAGCAAGGTGTTCATAATTGAGGGTGAATATTCTGCATTTAGAAGCCGTTCAATTCGGGATCAAATTTTAGTAGAGACAAACACTGAAGCGGACAGTGAGAATTTGATCATGTCTGTTAGTGGGAAGTTATATTCTGTGAGTAGTGAAGCTTAGTTATCATATGAATCCAATACTGAACATCTTTATATGTTGAGTTTGCACAAAGATAAAAACTTTGTCCAACAACTCAAACATGGCAAGATTCAGGTATGGATCCATTTATCAACACTCCAAAAGTTCAATCAGTTCATATAAATAGTATCCTTGAGTTGTGAGGTATTGATTGGTCAATTCAAATTTTCCTGCATTTTCATTGGTCTTTAATGAGAATTGAATTAGCCAATTAAAGAGTTTCTGAAGGGATCCATTGATCGGCCAATTCGAAATCCCCCCCAAATCTTGTATTTTCATTGACTCAATTATGAAGAGAACTGGAGATTCACACAATGATAAGGTGCTTGAGGGATTGATTGATTGATTGATTGGAGTGTTGATGTTCAATCCCCAGTCTTTTCCTTTCCCCGCCCCCGCCTGATCGTGCAGTATGAGAGATGTAAAGTGAGCCCACCCAAACATCCTGGCCGATAGGTACCCTTCTCTCCTCATTTTGCAGCTCCTGTTCATATAACTCTTCCTGCTCATCCAGCGGATACTGGCCCTGACGTTCCCGATGTTTACGCTGATGCTCGTGTCGTAGTTGCTGGATTCTCTCTGCCCGTGTTCCGGGAGGAAGGTCGTTCAGGCTCCGGTCCAGGTAGTTTTCCTGGTCGTGGTGGTGTTGTTGTTGTTCATACTCATAGCGCTCTCGTTCCCGGTCTTGTTTCTCCCACTCCTGTTGTCGCTGGTTCTCCTGCACTCGACGGTAATGTTCCTGTAATCTGCAATACAACATCGGAAAATGGCTGATCAAAAGATGGAGGTACGGACAGACTACATTTCCACATACCTTGGCCAGCCATAACTGATCTGTTGCTCGTACTGAATGTTAATGTCATGAATATTACATTACAGCCACCTGAAACAAATTATTGATGATAACTACCCGTTTTGCCTAACTACTACCAAATGGAAATAACTATAAGAAGGTTTCTGACTGATTGTTATGCAATTTTTCATAGATAGAATTTCAAGTTGAATGGAACTGGTGATTCTCTCTAGGTGTATTCTGTTTCAGTGTGTGCATTCTTCTAACAGGCAGGATTTCAGTGTGTGCATTCTTCTAACAGGCAGGATTTCAGTGTGTGCATTCTTCTAACAGGCAGGATTTCAGTGTGTGCATTCTTCTAACAGGCAGGATTTCAGTGTGTGCATTCTTCTAACAGGCAGGATTTTATCCGGAAGATGCTACTGATGAACAGCTTCTACAAACCCAAACGTTTCAGGAAAGAGTTATTTCTCCTCAATTCTTCACTCCATACCTTTCCTGTGTCGGTTGAGGGGGTCGTTGTGGAGGATGGATTCTCTCCCCTGCCACTGCGTGTGGTTTTTCCCATTCGCTCTGAGACTGGCGGTTTCCTTCAAATGGTGAAGTCCTCAAATTGTCCACAGTTTTTCTATTCCGCCCAAATCTGTGATGAAATTATTTTCAAAATATATCTCTCAGACAATGAGGTTTCAGCGAGTCATATTACGTTTGACCGAAATAAAATACACAAGAACACTGTAACCACTTGAGATGTTTCACAAGTATTCACATCTATATTCCAACAGATTACACCAGTCTATTATATCTATGTCGTTCAAAATTTTATACATTGTAGAGTATATTGCATGCCTGTAGGCAGAAGTTTGATTAGGGAGGGAAGTCTGACAAAATTCCAGAATCCAGGCTTCATTCAATTTCAACACATTCTGGAGCAGTTTAGAGGACCACATTTCACTTTATTCCAGTTGCATGGCTAAAGGTGGTAATGGTCTGGCAAGGCTTTGGTGTAAGACCTCCCATTGAAAAGGTAATATCCTGGACAAAAGACTGACAATACAACTTGCAGCAGATCCTTTGTCAATTATATTTCGTGAGTCTTACACCAAATCGTTGCCAATGGTCTCCCCTGCCTTGAAGGATCGACTGTTTGGGATAATGCAGGGAAATGCTTGCTTCCAGTCCCGGTTTCCTGTAGGCTAACCTTGCATCAAATTTTCGTGATAGTGTCGATGGAATTTCGCCCTGTCCAAAGGAAGACAATCGACACCCCCCACCACATGCAAGCAGGCCTATATTTTTTATGTCAGAATCTTATGACTTTACTGAAGTCGTGTTACTCATAGTGAGTTTTATGAATGCATAACCCACAGACTTAACATACTTAAAAATGCCCTTAAAAATGCCTCCTTTCTTCTCTTTGTCTTTCTTCTTTCTCTTGAGGGAGTCTTGATCAATGGGTTCACTACTGAAGGAGGATCGTGTAGAGCTGCTTGGACGACCAGGAATATTAGAACCATTCTCACTACTGTCCTCTTCCACTGTTAACAGAAATACACAACCAACAATTTAATCTGTTTTCCAACACTAAAATGTATTGATACAAGTTCAAACAATGAACATGATAATTTTCCAATAATTCCACCCTCAGTTAAGAGTCAAAATAAGGCAAAAGGAAGACTACCCTGCAAAATCAGTGGGTAATTAACTTCGTGCTCCGCTGTTACAGTTTCATCACTTTGTAATAGACATAATCTTACTATTCCGTGACATTGAAGTGGTACATCTAAATCCCACACACCCACAGCGTGTATGGTTAAATGCGATTGGTCCTTATCCAGGGGTCAGAGTTTGCCATGTAGCACTGTTCAAAGCGATTGGACAGAGTGAACCATAGATAAAAGGGTGGGGTATAAAAGCCAGACAGTTTTGATCCATATTCTTTGTCTCTTGGTTGCGGCGGGTAATACGGCCAAGGAATGAAGCTACACTATGTAACGTAGGGGGGAGAATAACTTAAAGAAAAGCTCGGCATAGTAAACTACTCGGTATTACAATCATTACTATTTTATTGGTGGTTCTTAACCGGAACAAGCCACATACATCAATCATATTACACCATCAAGCACCCTCAAAATTTGTAATTGAGAACTCCAAATATTTACATATATCCATTTGTAACTGAAGTTTGGACGGGTCATAGGATCTGTCCACTGCGGCACGAAAGCTCTCGTTACAGCCTCGGTTCCGCTGGTAGCGCCCTCTACCCCAAATCGCTTCATCTCCATTATCCATACCGACATCCTGCATAGCAGTCTCTAAACTCTCCAAACTGCTGGATTTCTTCATCCCCAAGGTAGGGCCGACAACCGTGGGATTATGGGAAGCTAGAGAAGAAACAAAACCATGTCATTCCCCAACATAATTCCCAATTACACACAATGACAAATTCTAGCTTGGCTATCATGAAAAACAGTAACCCATAATCTGAGAGAACAGTACCCACCTAATATGAGAGAACAGTACACCCTAATATGAGAGAACAGTACCCCCTAATATGAGAGAACAGTAACCCATAACCTGAGAGAACAATACCCCCTAATCTGAGAGAATACCCCCTAATCTGAGAGAACAGTACACCCTAATATGAGAGAACAGTAACCCATAATCTGAGAGAACAATACCCCCTAATCTGAGAGAACAGTACACCCTAATATGAGAGAACAGTACACCCTAATATGAGAGAACAGTACACCCTAATCTGAGAGAACAATACCCCCTAATCTGAGAGAACAGTACACCCTAATATGAGAGAACAGTACACCCTAATCTGAGAGAACAGCACACCCTAATCGGAGAGAACAATACCCCCTAATCTGAGAGAACAGTAACCCATAATCTGAGAGAACAATACACCCTAATATGAGAGAACATTAACCCATAATCTGAGAGAGAAATACCCCCTAATCTGAGAGAACATTAACCCATAATCTGAGAGAACAATACCCCCTAATATGAGAGAACAGTACCCCCTAATATGAGAGAACAGTAACCCATAATCTGAGAGAACAGTAGACCCTAATATGAGAGAACAATACACCCTAATATGAGAGAAAAGTAACCCATAATCTGAGAGAACAATACCCCCTAATCTGAGAACAATACCCCCTAATCTGAGAGAACAGTACACCCTAATATGAGAGAACAGTAACCCATAATCTGAGAGAACAATACCCCCTAATCTGAGAGAACAGTACACCCTAATATGAGAGAACAGTACACCCTAATATGAGAGAACATTAACCCATATTCTGAGAGAACAATACACCCTAATATGAGAGAACAATACACCCTTATATGAGAGAACAGTAACCCATAATCTGAGAGAACAATACACCCTAATTTGAGAGAACAATACACCCTAATCTGAGAGAACAGTACACCCTAATATGAGAGAACAGTAACCCATAATCTGAGAACAGTACACACTAATATGAGAGAACAGTACACCCTAATATGAGAGAACAGTAACCCATAATCTGAGAGAACAATACCCCCTAATCTGAGAGAACAATACACCCTAATATGAGAGACCAATACCCCCTAATCTGAGAGAACAGTAACCCATAATCTGAGAGAACAATACACCCTAATATGAGAGAACAATACCCCCTAATCTGAGAGAACAGTACACCCTAATATGAGAGAACATTAACCCATAATCTGAGAGAACAGTACACCCTAATATGGGAGAACAATACACCCTAATATGAGAGAACAGTAACCCATAATCTGAGAGAACAATACACCCTAATTTGAGAGAACAATACACCCTAATCTGAGAGAACAGTACACCCTAATATGAGAGAACAGTAACCCATAATCTGAGAGAACAATACACCCTAATATGAGAGAACAATACCCCCTAATCTGAGAGAACAGTAACCCATAATCTGAGAGAACAATACACCCTAAGATGAGAGAACAATACCCCCTAATCTGAGAGAACAGTAACCCATAATCTGAGAGAACAATACCCCCTAATCTGAGAGAACAGTACACCCTAATATGAGAGAACAGTAACCCATAATCTGAGAGAACAATACCCCCTAATCTGAGAGAACAGTACACCCTAATATGAGAGAAAAGTAACCCATAATCTGAGAGAACAATACCCCCTAATATGAGAGAACAGTAACCCATAATCTGAGAGAACAGTAACCCATAATCTGAGAGAACAGTACACCCTAATATGAGAGAACAGTACACCCTAATATGAGAGAACAGTAACCCATAATCTGAGAGAACAATACCCCCTAATCTGAGAGAACAATACACCCTAATATGAGAGAACAGTAACCCATAATCTGAGAGAACAATACCCCCTAATCTGAGAGAACAGTACACCCTAATATGAGAGAACAGTACACCCTAATATGAGAGAACAGTACACCCTAATCTGAGAGAACAATACCCCCTAATCTGAGAGAACAGTACACCCTAATATGAGAGAACAGTACACCCTAATCTGAGAGAACAATACCCCCTAATCTGAGAGAACAGTACACCCTAATATGAGAGAACAGTACACCCTAATATGAGAGAACATTAACCCATAATCTGAGAGAACAATACCCCCTAATCTGAGAGAACAGTAACCCATAATCTGAGAGAACAATACCCCCTAATATGAGAGAACATTAACCCATAATCTGAGAGAACAATACCCCCTAATCTGAGAGAACATTAACCCATAATCTGAGAGAACAATACCCCCTAATATGAGAACAGTACCCCCTAATATGAGAGAACAGTAACCCATAATCTGAGAGAACAATACCCCCTAATCTGAGCGAACAGTACACCCTAATATGAGAGAACAGTACACCCTAATATGAGAGAACATTAACCCATAATCTGAGAGAACAGTACACCCTAATATGAGAGAACAATACACCCTAATATGAGAGAACAGTAACCCATAATCTGAGAGAACAATACACCCTAATTTGAGAGAACCAATACACCCTAATCTGAGAGAACAGTACACCCTAATATGAGAGAACAGTAACCCATAATCTGAGAGAACAATACACCCTAATATGAGAGAACAATACCCCCTAATCTGAGAGAACAGTACCCCCTAATCTGAGAGAACAGTAATCCATAATCTGAGAGAACAATACCCCCTAATCTGAGAGAACAGTACACCCTAATATGAGAGAACAATACACCCTAATCTGAGAGAACAGTATCCCCTAATCTGAGAGAACAATACCCCCTAATCTGAGAGAACAGTACCCCCTAATCTGAGAGAACAATACCCCCTAATCTGAGAGAACAGTACACCCTAATATGAGAGAACAATACACCCTAATATGAGAGAACAGTACACCCTAATCTGAGAGAA
>JAVTVY010039207.1:0-15912 GCA_036873755.1 Hanleya hanleyi | reverse complement strand
GTGGAAACCTTTACACTGCGCGCCGGGGTCAAAGGTCAGTTCCGGTCACCTTTAGCGACGTACACCAAACAGAAGCGAGTCTTTAAAATCCGTCACAGAGCTCTCGTCCAATCAGAAGCGAGTATTTTGACCCGGTGCATTATGGGACATATCCAAGATGGCGGTTCCAAAATGACGGATCCAACATGGCGGCTCCAAAATGCGCCGGGGTCAAAGGTCAGTTCCGGTCACGTGAACGGAAGCGGAAGTGACCTCCGGAGCTCCGGAGCTCCGGAGCTCCGAGTTCTCTTGTAGCAACGCCCGTCAACGCCCGGTGGTGGCGTCGGAGCTCCGGAGCTCCGAGTTCCATGAGCTCCGGAGCTCCAAGAGCTCGGCGAGCTCGGAGCTCTTGCATATAAACACACACATGCATCTGTGAAAGCTTCATTATACGCCTGGTGTCCGTGGAGATGAGAGCCATGGTTTACGCATGTCACTTGTGTTCGAAGTCATTTTCCACGCCATTTAATCTACGTAGACATATACAGCGAAGCCATCTCAAGGAACGGAGTCCAGATAACGTGCAAATTCAAAGTACGCGCGAGGAACGATCAACACCTACGTCACACACGACAGTATTAGAGCACCCTTATACGATGACGGTGAGCGGCCCTACGGGGTGTGGAAAGACGTCCTGGGTGATGAAGTTCTTAGAGGAAGGTGTGGCAACCTCAGCTCCGACACGTGTTGTTTGGTGTTATAGCCAATGGCAGCCCGCCTACGAAACTGCACGACTACAGAATGTGAGCTTTGTTCCAGGAATTCCTCACGACATAGACGAACCCTATTACTTCGATTCCGAGCAGACCAACGTGGTAGTACTCGATGATCTGATGAGTGCGGCCAAGGACAATTCGAAAATCGCCGACCTATTCACCAAAGGGTCCCATCATCGCAATCTGTCCGTCATCTATTTGACTCAGAATCTCTTCCCTCAAGGGAAGGCGTCCAGAGATATTGCCTTGAACTGCCAATACTTTGTGTTGTTCTCCAATCCCATTGATAGAGCACAAATCCGTGTGTTTGGTAGTCGACTTTATCCTCAGAACATTGACCATTTTATGCGGGCGTTTCAAGAAGCGACAATTCGTCCGTACGGCTACCTGTTCGTAGATTTAAAAGCCCATACCCCCGAAGATCGTCGGCTGACGACCCACCTGTTACGCGGCGAGGAATCACCACAACGGCCTATACCCCTACACCATCCGCCGAGTGCACTCCTGGCAGAGCAGCAGCAGAAGCCCACCCCCATACAGCGGGCCCGCTTCATACCATCAGTCCTGGAATATCACCCAACCGCGAAGGCCCAACCCGAGGTTGAAGAACATAATGTGAACTCGAGGCTATGGAAGGATTTGTTCAAAGAAAGTATGGACGCGGAGATGGGCGGGATGTTGGAGGCCACAGGAAACAAGTTTCAACGCAAAGGGTATTCGAAAGAGGAAGCTGCAATTTTAGCCCATAACAGATTGGCACCCAGACTACGACGGGCTTTACGTCAGCAGTATGTCGACTTACTGACCCATATGAAATTGCTGGATAAGGACCCAGTCCATATGGAAATTGAAAGAACAGCGTCGATGTTGAAAACCTCGGGCGTGAACTGGAAAGCGGCGTATGTCAGAGCAATAGCACAAAAGAAACATTTGTTCGAACGCATCATTAAACAACGTTAAAGCATTAAGAAAGTGTGTTAAAACGTTGAGACGAGCGTTAAGGCGTAACGACGGGCGTTGACGGGCGTCACTGCATTTCGATGAATTGGCGTCAATTCCATGAAATCAGAGCTTCTGAGCTAATTCACCAGGACGTTGAAGCGTTGAGCTAAGCGTTGATGGGCGTTACTGTCTATAAAAGCGAGCGTATTCCCAAAACACACACAGTCGACGTTCAACCGTCAACATGGCTTATACTTGTTCTGAGTGTGAACGCACGTTCACCAGACATTACGATATGATGCGACACCAGAAAAATATACATGGGACTGAAGATGCCGAGGAGCCCGTTGAGGCAGATACTGATACAGAGATTGATGAGAGTGCATCGACTGATACCGAATCCAAGATGGCTGACAGTCTATCTACTGATATGAAGAGCTTGACCTCAGAGAATCAGCCTTCATCCCTGGAAAGTGAGGCAGAACCTACCTTCTGGGATCGTATTGTGACAGCAGCTATCAATACTCACGCTGCAGCGATCGAGGACGCCGGAGAGGATAATTTACAACAGGCGTACACCCAAATGCGCTCCCGCATCAGGAAAACAGCCATGGCGATCTATGAACAGTATACCTTACTACCGCTTGAAATGAAAGGGGACCCCACGCACAGGTCCATCATGAAGATCAAGCGTCACTTGGAAGAGGATATGGGTTTACCACCCACCGAGGCCCTGGAAAATGCGATCAAAATGCGCAAACAACTGTTTCAGAACATGCTGCCCGAAGAATATCCAGGCCTGGCCGACGATGATTAGAATAAACGGTTCAGAATGAACATGACCGAAGAAGGAACTCTCTGAAATGGCGACTTCTGATTGGACAAGAATACATCTAACGGACAGGAATGAATAGGACAGATGCAAATGGCGGTCTCTGATTGGACAAGAGTCTTTCTTGAATTGTAAACATACCCAACGCGGCTCCCCAGCGTGGGTATGTTATGATGGAGGGGAAAATAAACTATATGAAAAAAAACTTGTTGTTGTTGTTGTTCCCTCATGTGTCATCCTTGTTGTTGTTGTTTTCTCTCTCTCTCCGGTCTATATCATGGCGTCAAAACGTCTAGCAGGACCCATACAAGGACCAGTTTTCGACACTAGGTGACCACATCCTGACGGAATGGCCAGTTTTCGACACCGGATGTGCCGCCATCTTGAACATACGTGCCGCCATCTTGGATATGGCCCATAATGCACCGGGTCAAAATACTCGCTTCTGATTGGCTGAGAGCTCTGTGACGGATTTGAAATACTCGCTTCTGATTGGACAAGAGCTCCGCATTACTCACTCGCGGCCATCTTGTACCCACCTCCCACATGTCACTCACACTGGCGGCCATCTTGTACCCACCTCCCACATCTCACTCACACTCGCGGCCATCTTGTACCCACCTCCCACATCATGACACTCGCGGCCATCTTGTACCCACCTCCCACATCATGACACTTTCAGTTGTAAATAGTTTTAGTTGTGCGATAGATATGCATGCGACACAGAAAATTCATTCCCACATCTTCCACTCACTGGCGGCCATCTTGTACCCACCTCCCACATGTCACTCACACTGGCGGCCATCTTGTACCCACCTCCCACATCTTACACTCACTGGCGGCCATCTTGTACCCACCTCCCACATGTCACTCACACTGGCGGCCATCTTGTACCCACCTCCCACATCTCACTCACACTGGCGGCCATCTTGTACCCACCTCCCACATGTCACTCACACTGGCGGCCATCTTGTACCCACCTCCCACATCTCACTCACACTCGCGGCCATCTTGTACCCACCTCCCACACATGACATTTCATACCCTTCGGCCACCGCGCATGCGCAGAAGGCCGATAGTTCAACCCCACACCCAGCCCATTAGATGCCCCTTCACATAAGCTTCACTTTGATACCTCACTCGACCCAATCGGACCATTTTATCTAGGGACTACTTTTTCTCCGCGGAAGCTTTTTCCCGAGACCGAATCACCGCCAAAACCACGGCCAAACCGCATCACCGCGCATGAATACATTTTTTATTTTTTTTTTTGCCGGAACTTTTTTTTGCCCGAACATGCCCGAACATGCCGTCCACCTCCCATATCAATGGCGGCCATCTTGTACCCACCTCCCACATCATGACACTCGCGGCCATCTTGTACCCACCTCCCACACATGATGAACAGCTCTCACAGATTTAACAAACATGGGAGACAGTAATGCACTGTTACAATGATCACTGTCATAACATGCACATAAACAGACTCACAGTGAGTGATGAACAGCTCTCACAGATTTAACAAACTATCTTGTACCCACCTCCCACATCTTCCACTGGCGGCCATCTTGTACCCACCTCCCACATCTTGCACTCACTGACACTGGCGGCCATCTTGTACCCACCTCCCACATCTTCCACTGGCGGCCATCTTGTACCCACCTCCCACACATCACGCATGCGCACACCGCCCCAATACCGCCACAAAACCGCCACATTTTTTACACTTATGACGTCACACAAGGTTCTGCGCATGCGCAGTGAGGCGCTATTTCGCCAATTTACGTTATATATACTACTGATATGGTGATTATTACCGTATGGAGCAGATACAATCTGTTCACATTCACCATATACATGTATAACGATTTCCAATTCCGAAATTTACAATGCTGTCGCAGTCCATTTTCCCGTTTTCGTTTCTTGACTTCAATCATATGAACTGTTCCACACATGAAGCTGCCTATACCTACTACTATACCTGCCTATACCTACTGCATAAGAAGAAAGACGCTCGTCACTGATAGACCAAAATGTCAACGGTCAATGATGCAGGAAACACCAGTCGTTCGAAAACAAGGGATTTCGGCGTCTTGTTTCACCCCCCGATTTCCCCGATGTTGCCTCTGTGGTTCTAACGTATGATCTTTGTGAATCATCGCATGAGTTTGCTGTTGCTGCTGTTGTTGTTGTTGTTACCACGGTCATCCAAAAAGACTGAGTTTGGCGTTTTTAACTACTACCTCATTCCAAATGGAAAGCGTGGTAAGTTGTTGCTTCGCTGAAACAAAAAAAAATGAAAGCGAAGTTGTTAACACTAACAGACTAACGCAAATTAGGGTATTCATGAAGGAAAATTATTCATTTATAAATATATATATATATATATATATATATATATGAGTTAAGTGTTGCAGAATATTGTTTTTATTAATAATGCGATTGGGCAATCCCGTGGTCGTGACGATTGAGCAATCCCGTGGTCGTGACGATTGAGCAATCCCGTGGTCGTGACGACTTTGCGCCTTTGGCAGGAAAGCATCTGACCCCAGCCAGGCAATCTGTCAGAAATCAGGTTAGAGGAACCTCGGACTAAAAATAAGAATGATACATGGATATTATTAATTCTCCTTGTGCTTCGGCACCAACGCAGAGTCATTGGTGAACGAGGTTTCTATATTGTATTCGCAGGTGACAATTTCGAAGGTGTATCTTATCTAGATAATCAGGGGGCAATATTTTCTGCTGGCATAAGTTAATTAATGTACAAAAGAACAATGCCAAAAAAAAAAGCTTTTCTCAAGTTACCTGTGAACAAATGATACGAGTCATTGGCGAGTCTTATTCACAAAAACAGACCGTTATGAGCAGCCGACCGTCAAAACTCCATTCAAGTTTACCAGAGTCGCAGTTTCCCATACAAATATACACTATCCTTTCCCATGAATATGAGTCAAACGACATATAAACACAGAAGCATCCCGTGTATAATACTCTTGATGTGGATAAGTGTGTGGTTAAAACTGTAGGCTCTTGTCGTGCTCATTTCTCCCCACAGATCTTCCTGTTGGATATGTGCTGGCAACCATGTGGTTTTCAATCCGGACTCCATCATCAGCTGTAAGTGCAACTTGTTTGAAATGCTAACTTCCCGAGTAGATTTGGCAAATTATTCGTGTTGTTGTACAAAGGTATCTATGCGCTATTATTTTGCACGAATCTCTCATTGTGTAGAATAATGGCTATGTAGGATAGAGCGCCAGTCATGTATGAAAATGCGTTTAGCGTGATAGACGAAGAAAGGCAGTATCAATGAATTAGATTGAACCACTGGATTCTGTTCAGACATGGGAAATTAATGATGAGCTCTGACAGGCAAAATACCCATAACATACCTATACTCTAACAGTCTGCTAATCTAGATGCCCTCTTTCTATACATTTATTAACCATCTATGTATGTTTGTTTGTTTATTTGTTCGACCCTGCGGGCAGATGCAGTTGTGATCAAAATGTCATAAAACCAGAACAGTAATGGCTCCGTGGCTATGACAGTATTGGCTCTGTTGGTAACCTTAAAGAAAGCAGTTCAAAAAGGGCAGTTGAGACCAATCTAGGTAAACCAAGATGGTAAATCAGGGAAATACCATATAGACGTAACGCTATGAAAACTTCGTACAAAATGTTCGCCGATATTCTACGAGATCCCATAATCAGCCAATCACGACCATTTCAACATTCGCACGGCACAATCTTTTGATATTTTCTACCCTTAACAAAGCCAGACTTTTCGGCGGGAGTAAACTCTTTGATGTTTACGGACCCTGCCGGGAAATGATGCCTTATTTGTGAACTGTTTCGGGATAATGTTTATATATTAGACCACGAGCTACCGTGTGTAATTACTGTAGGCGTGATTTTGAAATAGTTACAACCAGCTATCCATCTGATTGGCTAACAATAGTAGTTTCAACTCGCACGGGATTTATATAGGGTTGAATTCAGATATAATATTCCGTGATATTATATCTGAGTTTACTGAGATTGAGTTGAGACTAATTCAGGGCCGGGATTTGTGTTGAGTCAGAAGTCCGTATAGCTTTGTCAGCATAGCTATGGACTTGGGGAAATGACTTAAAACTGTAATATAATTTCAAAAGAGTTACTTTACACCCACACAGTGAAATGTGTGAATCCATCTGTTGTCGTAGAAATATGCTCAAAATAGTATTACTCTAAAGTGACAGAAGATGGGGAGTCAAACAGGGCATTTGACGTTCACTGTAGCTCCGGAACAAGAACATTGCGGTAAGGCCACAGTTTGGCCAAACGGTCTTGAAACGTTGTTAGGATCGCTGCAGAGTCACTGGGCGTGACCTAAATGAAACAGAAATAAAAAGGCACCAAACGTCCATTTGGAGCATGAACTATTTTGGTCAAAAGGTTGAAAAAATTCGTTAGCGTAACTATACATGTAGGATGGGATAGTAAATTGAAACTGAGAGACAAAAAATCAAAGGACATTTAATTACCACTGACAGCATGAACTTGAAATGTCTATTTACATATTGTAACATATGCACGGCTATATAACCCAGATGGAAAGGACGGGGCAAAAGGGGTATTACGTTAGCGTCATTAATCTATGCAAAACTCGATGATTGTCTAAAGCAGATCAAACAGCTATATATTCCAGTCAAAAAGGAGCCGTATTGTCTCAAGGCGCAGGATTGGTCATGAACTTCATTAGAACGCAAAAAAAATACGTTTTACTGAAGTCACCTTTTCTAGAGAATATACGCTTCAATTCATCTTGATATACTTAGTGGATTTTACATATAGAATAGTATGATATACACAGTCAGAATGTCCATACGGAAAGAATGCAGATATACGACAAAAAAGGACACTCTTAGGAGATTAAAAGGTGTGAATGTCCAGGAATCAACCAAGAATTCTCCAGATCAGCCTACATCTGTTAAATTTTGAAAATGTCCAGATATACCAACCATTCACTTATCAATAGTGTGCTTCAATATGTGTATACCTCTGACGGACAGCTCATTATCAGACGGCGCATACATACATCAGAAGGCATTGGAAAGACGTGATCAGAAAGGGCTCATTAATGCCGCAAAAGCACTTCCCTTATATTTACACGTTTCTTGGTTGCCATGTTCAGAGTATACATTGATGTAGAAAGGTTGTTGTCAATGGAGGTTCGTCAATCAAGCATGGAATTATGTGCCGTGAATTAAGCCAAAACGAGCATCTACAAGTACATTGACAGACTCTATGCACGCGACCTACCGGTATATAATTACCACCTACGTGCATAACGAAAATCAATTTTTCCGATATACCACACCTCATGCTGGATTAACGCACTTTCTCAGTGAAGGTGGACCACAATGGCAAACATTGATCTGACCGCTTGACCCTTGGTCAGATGTGAACGATGTGGTTTAAAATGCAGAAATATCGAGTCTCTTAAGTGCAGCACAAAATAAAATCTGTTAAATCAAAGTCAGATGGCACTTATTTGCATTATCTGTCGTCCAAGATTTAAAAGGTGAATATTGGGATATTTACCTGTGTGAATCTCTGGAGATTTTATTACCTGTTTTTCGATCAGTCTCCGGTGTCATGTTGAGGGTGTCACTTTTGAGACCGTAAACTCAACGCCATTGTGTTCAATTAACTCCAGGTGTGCAATATGGATTTTATCAGCTTAATTCCTACTTTTAGTCCAGTTTCATGCATTCGGCCTATATAGCTGGTCGGCCAAATGGATATTAAAACCAGTATGGCATATTTTACTAGGACCTGCCGACTATGCTATAAGTCTGCGGAATATCATAATCCGCAAAAAATTATGGATATTTGGACAAACATTCAGTTTTCACCATATTCGGATACAAATGACCAGATTTGATAATTTATTAATTCGCAAAACCCATGTTTCAGTAAAAGTAAGACCTTCGTTTAAGAAAATGATATATTGTTGGTAGACCACAGCCAATTTCCAATTAGGTGTTTAAAATTATATCATAAAATAGAGATTATGAACAAGAAGGTTTAGTTTTCTCGTCTCCACTATATATCAAGCGAAGCGTATTCGGGTGAAACTTGAGAAAGTCGGTCCACTTCTTTAGACAACAAAAGTTTGTGCGAATGTTTAAACTGGACGCTGTGTCGGTTTCAACAACGAAATCGTCTGTATCGTCTGGATAAGCGAGTAAATGTCCAAAACAAGTCGTTGAGCGCCGGAACTGGAGGGATTCTGAAACTGCCTCGGTGTATGATCAGTAGGTGCTTCAGTTTGGAGTATTCTGACTTCTGGTCATGTTAAAGATGTTAGCTTTGTGCATGGATGACGTGCATGTACATTAACGACGCACATGTTCATAGGCGATGTACTGGATGATGTACATTAACATGGACTGTGTACATGAACAATGTACATGTACATGGACTTTTTACATGGGAATGTTTATTTCTGGAAGCCTATCATATGCCAAGTTGAAAATATGGTGTATACATATCTCGCTTAGTAGCATTTGCTAGATCCTGTGTTAAATGTGACGATTTTAATCAACGTCACAAAACATTGTTGCAGAAATTTATAAAACAGGGCTACACCACCAAGCGCCTCCACTCAAAGTTTCTCAAATTTGGCGATACATATCGCATGCTGATAGCAAAATACGAGCGTAGCGTGCAAGATCTATGGCGTTACGTTTCAAAACTTGTGTCTAATTCCGCTTAACCCGGGGCTAGGGGCCGTATGAACCCATGTACTTCAAGATCCTCATGGTACTCATATGAACAGTCACAATCAAAGCGTGACTGAGATACATCGTTCTTTAGATGGCGACTTTACAACGAATATTATGGATTAAGAATACTGATCAGCGATACGGATTTGATATTTTTGGAACATCATGATGTCTTGCCGGCATCATTGAAAACTGTTGATCGCTTCTCTCTTGCAGGAAACTAGCCTATGTTTATGTATACTATGATTGTCTTTTTGAATTTGGTGCTAATACTGTTATATGGAATATGGAATAGGTCTTTGGATTACGGACGCGGATATTCTCTAATGGACGACGGCTGGATTATGGATGATGGATTAGACGCTTGTAATTGTTTGCACTCTGGGCGTTGGGGCGTTTAACACTTATTGGACATGAAATCCTGGCATTGTTTTATGAAAATTTATTACTGGAATGTCACAATAGATAGAAAAACACAATGGGAATAGTTATAATTCATCAAACGATTTGATATCTTTGAAAAGATTATGTAATGTACAAAATGACATAAAAAATTCGGGAGAATATGACTGCATAATGAATTCATAATTTGACAACATTGTTCACAATTTTCACCCTCCTCTGAGCTTTACGATGAATATCATAAATAATCACATTGTTTTTGCTCAAATCACATGAAAATGTATTTGGCATGCATTACTGATGATCGGAGATCTTTTTCTTTTTGTCTCCATGAAAACATGTTTTAGGGGCAAAATTCCCAAGCACTAGAACACAATTCTGGAATGGTTATAGCTACAAATGTAACAAAGCGTAAGTCATGATGTTGGAATCAATATACTATTGGAAATGCATTACTAATAATCGGTGATATTTTGTCTCCACAAAAACATGTTTATTTACTGTCAGCGTAAACTAAAGAGTCCAAATATCAAGCACTGTGCCATTTTTCTCGTGGGGTATAGTTATGAGACACAGCAAACCGCTGGCCGTGATGTTGAAAACCTATTCCTACGAAGTAGGCTACCATTTGCAAATTGTCCGGTAGTCAGTGAGTCCATCCGAATCCTTTCGTCGGCAAAATCAGGAGAACCGTTGAAATTAGAACCTTGATTTTTGGCATGAAAGTGCATTAGGAGACTGTTACCAGCAAGTTCTGAGCTGACCTACTTAGGTGACCCATAAACCTTGAAACTTTTAGATTTATTTCAGGTTATTTCTAGATAGAGGGCTCCCAAGTCATCTCTCTACCGTCTCACGTAGAGGGCCCCCAAGTCATCTCTCGAGTACACACTTAAATCATATCAAACCTTACTTCATAGGTCCTGTGACATTAGTCACACTGCCATAGAATATATGATATCTGTGGAAAACGATAAAGACTCCGACACCATTAACACAAGTTGTTTTATGTCAAGTTTAACATATCTGACACCGATGTGGGTATGCTGTCATAAAATCCAGATATTGACAACAACGCACATCCCAATTTCTTGTCTGTCTCTTAGCTTCTTACTATCAGTGATACTTTATCTGAAATATATTTCATCCGGGGAAATATATTCCGCCCTAAATGGAGTGGTGATAAAGAAGTGATCCCGGCTATATCAACATAGGGCTCTTCGTGATAATGTTGCTGTAAATAAATATAGTTTTCTAAATGTCATGCTTTAAGTGGACTAAGTTCTCCTGCAGACAATTTTACACATCCTCTAGAATGCGTCGCTATGCAGCTAAAGATATCCTCGTAGCAACGGTAATGTATTTCTCAAGGATTCCAAATATATTAATTTGTACTCTGTAAACTTATTCGTTGTGGAGATATTCGGATTTTAATGAAATTAATTTAAAAAATAACCTTCTTTTACAAACGTCTATCTCCAAAAAATGTATTCAACTTATCGTGAGTGACCACATAATTTTTGGTAGAAGACATCTCTAACAGGAAATCCGTGTCTCAGTTTTATCATGTTTGGCCTGATTTGTTCTATTGATATTTAACGGAAATTTTCTTCACAAAATTGATCAACTCGCAGTTCTAAACCTTGAAGTTGGATTAGAAACAAACTATTACATTCATCGCAATTCACATACACAGTACACATATACAGTATATCAAACAATCATGACAATTTTCAGCTCTCTAGTATAATTAGTTTTAGAGAAATAAACCGTTTTCCTGTAAATTTGGTGTAAAGACAGAATAAAAGATATGGAACAAAAATGCAAAAGGTGGATAGAGAGGTTCGACTTTTTCAATTGACGCTCAAATGTTGTATTGAAACATTTGCTTCCATATGGATATCAAAGTCAAGTATTGAAAAAGAACATGGATAATATATTGAAATTGACCGTGAAAAGATTGTTCATCGGAATATTTGACTACAAAATAATATGAACAGTCACGTCGTACAAGAAATCCTTAGTCGCAATCGTCTGAGCCTGACCGCACACTCGGGGATGTCAAAACTCCAAATACGTTTTCTAACCATTATGAAAGAATGATTGTCTGTAAATTCGTGAATATATGTTTTAAATAATTAGCTGTGGGCAAGTCATATAATTGACGCGAGCCGGCGATTTCCTGGTTGGGCTAGCCATTTACCTTCATAGCTGATTTATTTCTATTGTGATATATTTGAGAACATTTACAATTACTATAGACGCAAATTAAATGAGTTGCCAGGATATCTGCTTTATGGATGATCTCTGCACATGAAATCCATTAAATATCTTCCGGCAATATTAGAAATTACCACAGGTGGCATCGTCAACATACATTGTCATTGGGCTCGTTTTAGTATATTTTGCATATGACCAGATGCAAAGCATCGTAGACACCTCTGCAGTAGCCATTAGTGTACTGCATTCCTACAAAACAAAGTACATCCTACAGTCTGCTTACTGCCTTCACATATATTGTATCTAATGCGAAGTCATTGTGATATAATCGTTCATCAATAAGTAGATATACATTTATGTGTTTATGAGCTTTTAATTAAACTTGAATTCGGTAGATGGCAAAAATACGATATTATAAAATACAAACAATGAAAATCTTCCATACGATGGGTTTTTTTAAGGAAAAAAATGTATCTTGCATGTATCTTGTTTGGTGAATAAATGCAATTCAATTTAAACAAATGGATGAGCGCTAGATCTGGAGGAATTCTGAAACTGGGTCAGTACATTCTCATGCCACTACAAGGTGTCCCATTTTACTGTCTGGTGTCTCCTGGTGATTTTAAGCGAAGTAGCGGTCTGCCTAACCAGAGATTCTTTCTCAATAATATATCGAAATTATATTTATTTATTTTATGTTTTCAAGCATTGGAAATACCAAGGGAATTCATTTGCTCCATTCAGGCACCATAAATATCTTAAACTAGAACTATATTTATATTTTGGTCACGCTCTATCACGAAATGTAAACAAAAATCAATTGGCTGCCGCGATGACGTCACTAAAACATGTTTTCTCCAGAAAAAAATGTTTAACATGAATATAGAATCACATTGTTACGCAAGGAAAATGAAAAAAAGCTGGACATGAATTATATCGTAAAAGCAACTCCTCGTGAAGTCGCCATTACATGCAATCATGCAGAAATCCATGGAGACAGGCGAGATACCCGAGTAATGGAGGAAGGTATATGTGACACCGATCCATAATAGGGCAGTAAAGTATAAAGCATATTCAACATAGCTGAATACATGGATTCCCAAAACATTTTCAGTGAATACAAACGCAGATTCAGTCAAGGAGGTCGTAAGCCACTCATCCTAGTGAAGCTACTTGAACGACGTCAATGGGTTATATGTAATATTTTATGACTTTCATAATTAGCTTGATACTTTGATTCTATTCCACTCCAGAGACTGAAGACTAATGTACTAATGGTAACGTACGGTATTAGAGAGGCAGTCCTGACTTGAGTCATGAGCTTCTTGGCAAACAGACAGCAAAATCAGCAATTCCAAAATTTCGGAAGTGACCGATGTTAACGTGGTAGCCCCATGGTGGTACCCATCCTCTCCCTTATCTGATCTAAATTAACGGCAAGCCAGAGGCAGTTCAAAGTTTCTGCAAAGTATTTGCAGATGATGTAATGCTAGACAGATTGCCACCTACAGCAGACCAACAATATGTAATCTTAAGGGAAGTTCTAGATATTTTGGAAGAATGGTCAGAGACTTGGATGCTGAAGTTCCAAATCTCAAAATGCAAGCGAATGCACGCTAAACGTAAGAATGGTGACAAAGAGTTCGGTATACCATGGGACCGTCAATCTGGATGACTGCAGTGGAGGAGAAAAAGGATTGTTGATATTATCCAATGAATCCTTGAATTTCTTTTGATCGTTTCCTTGTAATATATTCACTACACAAGTCACCCACGGTGTACTTCAAATACCACATATTGTTTATTAGATATAATTCACGGCTGACCTCTTTTCCTGAATTAGGTCAAAAGAGGAGGAGCCCCACACTCAAGCTCGGATGATCATTGGATAAAACGGTTACATGATAGACATTCGACAATATATGCCAAATATTGGCGCGATATTGCACTCTCGGGGTATTCGCCATCTCGAGCACAATATCTTGCCAAATATTTGGCATACATTGTCTCGTATCATCATGTAACTATTGCATAAACTCTCATTCAAGTCGCAGATATTCGTCAACCTCACACCAGAACTCCCTGTGTATTGTACAAAACTGTAACAAGGCTTGCATCTGGAGTATGTAAACACAGTCCGGTCACCGTACCTAAACCATGAAAGTCAGAGAATGTATACAGTCGGGACACAAAACCAGTTGGTTCAGTCCGGAACAAACCATGTGGGGAGAGGTTAGAGGGTCTGAGCAATTCAGATACTCTATAACCGTGCGATTTTAACTGCATGTTGCAAGTCAGACATACCGTGCGATTTTAGTCGCATGCCGCAAGTCGTACAAAATAGAACGGGCCCTATTTCATGCGATCAGTTGCAATCTACAAAATAAGTGAATCCCCGCCGGGTTGTTACTTCAAATCGCATCGTGGGAATGGACATTCAGACACATACGGAGACATCATACAGGTCTTCAAAACCACGAGTGAAGATGTGCCAACAAATGCTTGGAGGCCGTTCATGGCGTCAAAAGAGCGTGAAACAAGACGAAATCGGAAAACGCTACAGAAATTTTAATGCAGAACCACAAAGATGCAACACTTCTTCATAGAATTGTGACCGACTAGAACTTTTATCAATTAGATAGTTACTTCCGTCTTACTTCTACTAAAATATTAGCCCCGGAACACTGTTCAGAATTTAAACTGAATATTGCTGAGAATAAATAGTTTGAAGTTTTGCAGTGGAGATAAGAATGTACTTACTTTCACTGTACCCCGACGATTCGACGTATTCAAGCATTCTCAAGGATCTCCGGTGGAGGATAGTCCATCGAATGCCATGAACGCCTTATTGGAATATCACGAGGTCGTGTGATTGCTGAATAGATCATTTGACTGCTCTCCCAGCAAATATATCCCAGATGGTTTGTCTGATCATGATTTATCACAATATAAAGACGGTATGAATTCTGAAGCTGGACAAGATCAAGTAGAATTCGTCAAAACAAAAATCCTTTTCGAGATGGAGAATTTCTAGGTTAACTCACAGACCATACTTCGTCATGTTGTTTGGAGTGATGTTGGACAAGTCCAAATTCAAGGACTTTTGTCAGATAGAGTTCTGCACCCAGGGGAGATAATCGCGAAATAACCAGCCGAATCGGATTACCTACCTCAACCCCATTCAAATACATGGGTTGTTTCCAATGATACCAGCGGGCGCAACAGTACTTACCACTCTTGTCGACAGATCCTATACTCGAAGAATTTACTTGGTCTGTTCATGATGACCTTTGTGGAGGTGATCACTTTCCCAATGTTTTAAAAGCTGTTCATTCAGCTGATGACCCCCTTTCACAAGGTATAATTTCAAGAAAGAAAACTGGCCAGAATTTGAAAAGCTTTGTTCACAAAAACTACAAGCAGTCTCTTTCGCTGTTGTTCCAGATTCTATACAGTTATTCTCAGATATGCTGATTGAAATTGCTAACCAAACCATACCCACATCTTCAGGAGTTGCACATATTAAAAAAAACATGGTTTAATTATGACTACAAAGAAGCAAGAAAATGTAGAAAGAAAGCTGAACAATATTTCCGCCGACATCCTAATCTTGAAAATTTGAAAGATCGCAGAGTTACAAGAGCTAAAGCCCGTAGAACCATGAAACAGAATAAAATTGATTATTGGAAAAATTATATTTCTAAGATCAATACACATACTCACATAACGAAAGTTTGAAATATGATCCAAAGAATAAAAGGTAAAAGCTCCAAGTCCAGCGTTCATCATCTCAACGATGGAGACCAGGTGATAACTGACAGAGTTCTGAGTAGAAATTGCAAATAAATTAGGTGAAACAATTGCCAAAAACTCTTCGTCAGATAATTATGTACCTAAATTTCCAAAAAAGAGAAGAGAAAAATGAAATAAAATTCCCCTCCGGTAACCGTGAAAGCTACAACGCTATGTTTACAATTGAGGAA